>CM029562.1:6029731-6097495 GCA_017309665.1 Coelopa frigida
TGGGGATTTCATCCTTCGATGATGGTTCCTCTTTCTACTTGTGAGATTTGGATAAACAACCCAAGCTCTTCAGTTTATGATACTAATCTCAGTTCGAAAGGCCCTTTTTGGCTCCTCCATCATTATCCTTCGCTCTGATCCTTCTCATCCTCCACCTTGAACTTTTGATATTCCATCAACGTGATATTCCTCCTCTTCTTGATATTCCACATCTTCTTGATATTCAACTTCTCCTTAGTAAATATTTTTCCTCTTCTTCTCCTAAATATTGTTCTTCTTAATAAAATATTTTTCCCCTTCTTCTCCCAAATATTATTCTCCTTCTTCTCCTAAATATTATTCCCCTTAGTAAATATTTTCTTCTCCTTAGTAAATATTTTTCTCAATAACTGTTCGCTGATTATTGTTCTTCTTTCTCTTTCATTCCAGGTGAGTTACCGCAGACACTGCAATTACGAGATTCGAGTTCGCTTCTCCATCCTTCTTCTTCCTAAGTGGAAGTGGTTGGAAGTTGCATCCGCATCCGCATCTGGGTCTGGGGAATCTGCATCCGGAATCAGAAGCGGATCCGGGTCCGTTTCCGCATTTTGATTGGAAATTTCATCCACTCGGCAATTATTTGTGAAAACTCCTCCTCCTCCTTATTTTCAATGAAACAAAGACAAAGTCAGAAAAGAGAAAAATCATTGCATACTTTTGGAGCATTATCCTTGCCATCCTTTGTTCTGTCTGTCTTTCTTTCTGTCTGTCTGTCCCTTTATCTGTCTGTCCCTCTATCCGTCTGTCCTTATCTCTGTCTGTTCCGCGAAATCCTTCGTCGGTTTGTCCGATCGCCTTCCGTCGTCCTCACAATGGCTTTTGTCGGCGCGAAACTTATTTTTCTCGGAATAATTTTTGAATTCATTTCCTGGACAAAAAGCAGGGACCCAACAACAACAACAAAAACCCTCTCCACCGAAATGCAATCGCCACAAGCGAGGAAAATTCGCAAATATATCTGAAAGGAAAGGAGATCAAGATAAGAGGACTTCCCAGAAAAGGAGTAAAAAGTTCAAATACCAGTCAAAAGAAACCATAAAACGAAGACTTAAAAAGTGAAAAACGAAGCAAAAAATAAAATTCTTCCGGGAAAGAGAAGAGAGAACTAAAGGCAGGAGTGTGAGAGAGAACTAAAGGATGGAGTGTGAGAGAGAAAATAAAGGATGGTTTTTATGCAGCTTTTTCTCAGAAACATTCGCATTATCCTCGAATAAATCGACATCAAATCGATGTATCGAGTTCACTTCGCTTTCGTTTATCTTTCATCTCATTCCCTTTTTGCTTGCTCTCTCTATCAAAAGTGGTCGGAAACGAGCGACAGACAACAGACCAAACTTCGCAAATTGCTCGGGATACATTTCAATGACTGTCTCTTTCTCACACTCTTACTATATCTCTTTCGCACTCTATCTCTTTCGCACTCACTCTCTATCCATCTTTTACTTTTCTCGTGGTATCAATTGTCTGTCGACGCATTTACCAATTGCGTCGATCGTTTGGTGTCGCCAGTCGTCGATTTAATCGTAATCGATGTCTGATCGATCGCTTTCGATTCTCGGTTATTAATATCGATTATTGTTATCGATACTGAAATTCAGAGAAATATTTCAATGACGTAATGTAAAAATCATAAAATTATCGAATTGTTGAAAACCGAAAAACGCTTTCAATCGATTACCCGAGTTTATCGATTCAAATTGAGCAATCGATTGCGTGGTTTTCACATATTTACCTAGAATCGATGAATATCAATATGAATGTGGTAGATACTGAAACTTTTTCAGGTTTCCCCCCGATGTTTCCACAACTTTCTGCTCGGTCGCATTTTAAATCAATTATTCTTGCATTTTCATCTTCGGAAAACCCTTTAAACTTCTTCACTCCCCCCTTCCACCCCCTCGCACACAGAGACTCTGAAAATATGCAAACCATCAAAAATTCGCATCGTAAACTGAACAAAGTTTACGAAACTTTCAGAACAGAGCAACAGAAAGAGAGAGTTTCTCTAAGGAAAGACAATAAAGAGAGAGGGCATACAAGAGAGTGTGAGAGAGAGAAGAAAAAGGACATGCAGGAGAGAGAGAGAGAGAAAGAAAAAAGACCGGCAAGAGAGAAAGAGATAGCAAGTTTTTAATTTTTTTCCCACATTTAAATGAAAATATTTTACAGCGTTGCAAAGGGAGATACGAGTCTGTGTCTGTGTGTGGGTGTGAGTATGTGTATGTGTGTTTGCGCACCAATACACAACCGAATAAATGAACTTACAACAAACACCATACAAACAGACTCCTTCCTTCCTCCTTCACTTCACTTCATGAGCGTGAACGGATGTCGAGTAAACTTCTGCTGCAACTTTTTCACCCATCGTCGGAAATCCTCGACTTCGGTCTCTCGCCTCCCACATAGTCTCCATTCATCAATCTTCTGGATTCTCTCTCATTGACACCCACCCCTTAACCAAGGCAGTAAAATTCAACTGGAGCCCTTGAGCGGGGCCAACTCTTGGCCAAGGTGTTTTGGCCCGGTCTCATCCTCCCTCCGGCTTCAGACTTTGTTCTCGACATGGGGTATGGATCTCGAGATTGGGCATGGAGTACAGACAGACCACATCCACCATCTGGGCATGACTTGCGGTGCATCCATCCTTCACCAACCGACCCTCACTTCCATCCGTCCATCCTTTCATCCCTCTATCTTTTGCCCTCTTCTTCAGCCCTTTCGTTTTTTGGTCTCATTCCTAGGGACGATCGTAGGCAAGGAAGGAAGAATATGAAAAGGTCAGATGTGGTAAACGGTATCAGGGACGATCATCTATCGATTTCTATCAGTAGCTTGTGGAGTCTTTTCTTCATACCATCGTTTGATCTCCATATGATCTGGGATCTCTGTCGATGAAATCTTTACGCCTCATCAATATTTTCTGTTCAAATTGAACTCTGAATATCATCTTGATGATAGTTTTCCTCTTATATTTGTCTGATGTTTCCATTGAACCTTTCATCTATGCTTCAACCATGGCTAGGTCATGATTCTCGTATAAAAAACTCGTTCGATTTTTTTCTCCTGCAACACATTGGTTTCATTCTCTTCAAAGTTCTCTTCTTCGTTTTTATGCCTTCTCTACTCTTCTCAGACTCTGCAGTAGTCGTAGCTGGTGGTCGTTGGTTGTTGCTGTTATAAACTTTATGAACTATAAAGGTCGGACTACGTTTTTGTTATACTCGCCAGACGGATGTCCGTCGTCCTTCTCCTCGTCTTTTTTTCTTCCTGGTTCTCTATCGACCTCCTCATTTTCCTTTATGCTGATTCTCCGTACTCCCACTCGTCTTTCTTAGTCGTCGTTCTCGTCCTCTTTCATCCTCCTCCTCGTCTTCTTTCGTCCTCTTCCTCTGTTTTTTCGTCCATCCTCGTCTAGTTTTCTTCTCCTCCTTCGCCCTCCCTACTTTTCTTTCATCTTTTTCCTATTCCATTGTCCTTAGTCATCGTCCTCCGATGCCTTCTTCCACTTCCTTCTCTCACTTCCTTCTCCAACTTCCTTCACCCACTTCTCCATTTGACCTCCCCCTTCTTTTGTCTCATGTGTGTGTGTCCTTCCATATCTCTATCTCTCTCTCTCTGTGGGAGAGAGAGAGAGTGACCGAATGTGTTTGTGTATGTTATTTACATATGCAAACAGTCAAGTTGTTTAACCGAAGCTGACAATCGACGATGTCCTCATGCATGTCATCTCAGTTGTTGTTTTTGTTGTTTTAGTTTTGTCGTGGTCGTTGTCGTCCTTGTTGTTGCTGTTGTTGTCTTTGTTGTTGTTATTGTCCTTGTTGTTGTTGTAGACTAGGACGTCGACGACGGCCGAGTGGTCGCCATTGTTATTTGCTCACTCGCACTCGGCAAGTGTTCGGCCATTTCTGCGAATGCATCCATGCATGACGACGTTGTATGAGTTAGTATGTTAGTATAAGAGAGAGACCAAGAGGCACAGAGAGAGAGAGAGAGAGAGAGAGAGAGAGAGAGAG
Source organism: Coelopa frigida (assembly GCA_017309665.1). Lineage (NCBI taxonomy): Eukaryota > Metazoa > Arthropoda > Insecta > Diptera > Coelopidae > Coelopa > Coelopa frigida. The sequence continues at coordinate 6,033,784 of CM029562.1, forward strand.
AAACAAAGAGACACAGAGGGAGATAGAGAGAGACACATAGAAACACAGAGAGTGAGAGATAGAGACCATATTTTTATTTGTTTACGAATCTCTTCATATGCAAATGCAAGAGGCTTTGTATGTATTTCTCTCTAGAAGTGTTTGTTCAAATAATAAAATCAAACAGTGCGATTCTTGGCAAATGACATTCACACTTTATTCCGAGATCGAGAGATGGGAGAGGATTCACAAAAACAACATCAACAATGGCCTAAAGAACAAGAACATGAGCCTAAATAACAAGGCCCAAAAAACAACGACGTCACAAAAACGGTGGCCTAAACAACAACAACAACAGTAGCCTAAACAACAACCGTAGTTTTAATCAAAGAAACTAAAACAAGGACATGCCAACGCCCCCATTCGGCCACGCCCTCATCAAACTCACCCACTCGCCACGAGGCTCTCATTTTCGAGGCGACTGCAATTTCCTCCATCCTCTCTTTTCTCATCACGTCCTTCCTTCCGCTCGTCCATCAGTCGTTGCGTCTACTGGTCGTCCCTTTCTCCATCTCCATCTCCGTCGTTGTCCACTGAAAATATCGACAGCAGGCGAAGGGCGAAGGTGGCGTCGTCATCGTAATTGACAACGCGCTCCTCGTCCGGGCGGCGGCGACGGCTGCTGCGAAGGCGGAACCGGAAACGAAGACAGAGAGACGACTGCGGCGAACGAACGGCGTTTGAATGGCGGCTGTTTTATGAGGGCGGTTGTTGGTGGTGCGGGTGGTAATGCTGTTGTTGTTTTTGTTGTAGTTTTTCCTATTGTTGTTGTTTTTCCTATTCCTTTTTGTTCTTCTTATTACTGGCATCGACAATGCCGCCTCATCACCAATAATTACAACAACAATAAGGAGGTGGAGCCGCAAACAGCGACCGCAATTTGCGTTTCTCATTGTTGTGGGAACATCAGCAGAAACAACAACAAAAAAAAAAACTACTACAACATCACCTACAACTACCACAACATCAACTACAATAATTCCAACTACATGAGAATGTTACAATGCCAGCAACAACATGTTGTCGATGTTTTGCCTACAACAGCGGATGCATCGATAACAACAACAAGAACAATAACTCCAACAACAACAATAATTCCAATAACAACATCAAAAACAACTCCAACAACAACAATAATTCCAATAACAACATCAAAAACAACTCCAACAATAACAACAACAACAGCAACAACTCCTACTATTACTAAAACAACTACAACGAAAGAAACACGAACACAAGCATCGCCAGCAAACGACGTCCTGTCGTTGGAGGGAAGCGAAGAGAGAGGGAAGAGATGAAGAGAGAGTGAGAGAGAGTGGGAAGGAATGATGTCCAGGACGACTGATGGAGTCTCTTGGTGCAGGATATCCTGTCGGAGTTATTGTTGTAGTCCTGAAGTCCTCTTCATGAGGCTCCGATATTTTCCATCAGGCTCCAATTCTTTCCATGAGCCTTCGCTTCTCTCCATGAGGTTTCGCTTCTCTCCATGAGGTTTCGCTTCTCTCCATGAGGTTTCTGTTCTCTTCATGAGGTTCTTTCCATGAGCCTTCGGTTCTCTCCATCAGCCTCCAGTTTTTCTTCTTGTTTGTTGTTTCCCTGGCAATGCTTAAAGTTGAGGCCTATAGAATCACACCGATGATGCGAACGCAAGACAATTAAAGGTCATGAAGAGTGTTCGTTTTCTCTCTCCCACACTCCATTCCAACCTCTTTCACCCGACCAGCATTTGCCACGTTTCGTCCACCCGTATATCTGGAGGCATGCATCTCAAAGAACGGTCGGCCCCGAATGCAGCCAACAAAAGATTCGAAGCTCAACGAGAGGCACCGGGTCGACAGGAGGCTTAAAGTTTTGGGGCAGGACATCAAACAGTGAGGTGAAGGGGGGGGGGGGGGAAGGACTAGGGGGGATCTATGTCGAAAAAGTTCACTCGAAAATTCCACTCCCGTAGTCGAAACTTTTGCAAACGAATCCCATCGATGCGATCGAGTCATGCATTCGAAACGATGCGGAGACGACGTCGACTCGACTCGACTCGAATCGTATCGAGTCGAATCGAACAAATATGCCAACTTCTCATGCATGATGGATGCAAACGGACCAACAAACGAAACGAAACGAACGAACGAATGATTGTACGAATGTGCGAGGGACTGCATCACTATACAAACACGGACATACCAACGAACCTCACACAATCGTACTCACTACCCAGACACCAACGTACTCACCACCACCAACACACACATCTCCATGCTCACTATTCAAATACACATGCATCCCATTGGGGGCTCGCTGGGCTTCTGTGCGCTTGTGTATCTCGTTTTTTACGCCCGCCGCATCCTGGGGGATTGTGAAAATCCTCGAAACGACCGACGACCGCCAGGCGCATTCGACGTCCCTAATCGAACCCCTCAACCCACACTTCGGGAGCACGTTTAGTCCCTCGTCATCCCTCGCTGTCATCCCTCGTCATCCCTCACCAAAAGCTCGAACCGCCCACCTCAACCCATCCATCCTTCCACAAACACACACGACCACCACGATGTGGATCGAGGGCGAGAAGGATGACGACCGAGGCCGAGATCAGGACGACGCCGACGACGACATGCGGTGTTTGGTCCCTCAGCTTCCCTCAGCAAGAGTTGCCAAGGCGACTGGTCGATGGGGTCGAGGAGGCGCTCGAAATCCGATTTGATCCCTTCGCTCCTCGTTCTCCACCTTCATCCACTCCCCACTTCTCACGCTCAAACCATCCCTCATCCCTCGAGTCGCTCGAATAAACAATATGCAAAAATTCTTTAGAATTTTGAATATTTCTCAGGCCGCCCCGAGGTGAAGCTTGGGGGCGTGATCCTTGCTCTACGCCTGGAACCTGCATTCGCATGAGTGTTTTTATGCGTAGTAGTGAGTGAGTGTTTGTTTGCGTAGGAATGAGTGTGATAGTGTACGAATGAGTTTGTTTGTGTGCGTGAGACTGAGTGTTTGTATTCGTAGGAATGGGTGTGTGTGTTCGGCGTATGTGTGTATATGTGATTGCGGGTGAGTGCAGTTTGACACAGGATAAACCGCATCAGGAGCACACATTGACAGGCAAAGCTGCCAGCGTCGTCAGCATCATCGTCCTCGAGGACCTGGTCGTCAAACCAACGTCAGCCTCTCTCTGGCCAACTTCTCCCCTCACCTTCTTCAGCTCTTTCACTATCCCCAACATCTCCATCTCTTCAACTATCCCCACCTTTTCCATTTCTATCTCTCTTCTGCCACCTTCTCCATCTCTCTCTCTCTCTCTCTTCTGCCACCTTTTCCATCTCTCTCTCTCTCTCTTCTGCCACCTTCTCCATCTCTCTCTCTCTTCTGCCACCTTCTCCATCTCTTCTCCTTTCCTCTTCGCTCCCTTCGTTGGTCCTCTCGTCAATCCATCCGTTCGACCGAAGCGACAGACAGCCTTCGTCGGCTCGTGTGGGCGCGGCTGCTCTTGATTGACATTTATGCCCCGTTGACATGGCGTCGTCCTCCCTCCATCGGTTGCTCCTCTTTTCACAATCCTCCCACCATCGTTCATCGTCCTCCGTTTTCAAAACTCTCTCCCACTTTTTAAAATCCTCCTCCTTTTTTCCCAATCCTCCCCCTTTTTCCAAACCCTCCCCCTTTTTCCAAACCCTCCCCCTTTTTCCAAACCCTCCCCCTTTTTTCACAATCCTCCCCCCCCCCTTCCACCAACCACGCCCCCTCGACGCACCCTCCACCTCCCCCTTGTGCACGTTGCAATCGCCTTTAGAAATTTCAAAATTTGCAAGTTTCGAATCGTTTCGTTCGACTCGTGTCGTCCGTGTGGCAGGCGGCGGTGGCATCTATCGTTGCGTCTGTATGTGTGTGTGGCCGAGCCTCCGATAGTTATGTGAGAGTTCAATGTGAGTATGTTTGTGTGTGTATTGACCTATGTGTGTGTTTGGTTTTGGTGTGTTGACAAGTTTCATCGCTGTGTTGTCATAGTTGGCATTTTATTACATTTTGCCCCGTTGTTGCCCCGCTTCTCCTTGCATCTGAATAATCCCCAGTATCGAATATATTTGTTCCTCTCACTCCCACTGGTTCCCTCTCTTTCTCACATCGCTCTCTCCCTCCTTATTCACCCTCTCTCCACCTTCCCTTCGCCTTGTCGTTTTCGGTCCTTCGAGCTGCATTTGAAATGGAAGCCTTTCACCTCATCTTCCCTCTCTCTCTCTCTCTCTTGATACTATTATATGTGTGTGTGTTTGTGTGTGTGTGTGTGTTGGCTCGACAGTTGACACTTGACATGTGCTTTGTTGCTATTGTTGTTGTTGTTATTATTGTTGTTATTGTTGTTGTTATCGCCATTGTTTTCCTGCCATAAAGTTTACAGTCGAAGTTTTGGGCTTTAGTTTATTTTCTATTCTCGAAAATTGTTTTGTTCTTTTGTGTGTGTGTGTTTTTTATTCTTTTATGTGTGTGTGTTTTTGTTTATTCTTTTGTGTGTTTTTTTTTTCTTCTTTTGAGTTTGTATGATTTTTGTCTTTCTTCTCTTTTTATTGTCTTCCTTTTTTTTCTTTGTTTTGTTTTGTTTTAGACCAAAATATTTTATGTATAGTTTTTTGGTTTTCGACTTCTTTGTCTTTGTTTTCCCCTATTGCATTCAACTGGGCGCGGTTTTTTGTTTCCACAATTTTCTTTCTCCACCTCGCGTCCAACATTCATGTTTAGTTTATTGGAGCCAACATCGTGGAAATAGTTTTACTTGTGACCCACTGTGTGCTACCATTAAATGCTCTTTGGGTATTATTTTTTTAAGTCTGTGATTATGAATCTGACCTTTCATGGTAAAAAAAATCATATTTGCTTCTTTATAATTCCTCATTTACTTGTGTAAAATCTTTTGAAGAACATCGAAAAATTCAATCCAAACTCTTTCAATGATCATATATAAAAATCATATATATTTTTCGATATAATAAATATAATTCGATTTTTTCATTCATAGCCTCTGATTTCATTCCTCATTTAAAAACCTTCTCTTCCTTACCTTTCTCTCAATCGATTCTTTCATCCTTCCCTTGGATGAATTCCTCGAACCCTGATGAATTTCTCATTTCAGAAGAACCTTCCTTCCAAATGCCCATCATCTTTCGCGTTCCTCATCTTCTTCTCCATCTTTCATTGTCTCCCTCTCCATCTTCCATTGTCTCCCTCTCCATCTTTCATTGTCTCCCTCTCCATCTTTCATTGTCTCCCTCGCCATCTTCCACGGCCTCCCTCTCTTCCGCCTGATGAATTTTATATTTTTCTTTGGAATAAAATCCATTGTATTCGATTCTTTGCAACGAACTGAAACCAATACCGGAATTCTCTTTTGCTCCTCCTGTCTTTCATTCTTTCTTTCATTCCTCCTGTTTTTCTTTATTTCTTTCATTCCTCCTGTCTTTCATTCCTCCTGTCTTTCATTCCTCCTGTCTTTCATTCTTTCTTTGCCTCCTCCTTTCTTTCTTTCATTCTCTCTCTCCTCGATTGGATAACAATTTCTTCTCTCTCTTTCATCGAATGATCAGGTCAGGAGACTCCGAGCCGAATTGTGCGAGAGATCCTTCCATCGACTCGTTCGGATCCGGTCGGACTCCTTTTGATTATAACTGCGAAAGTATTTTTTAATTACCCGGATTTCATGTGAATTCCTGCATCTTAATAAAAGCCTACTCGGTCGGCCAACGAAATGAAACGCCTCCTTGGATCGTGGTGCGAGCAGCAGGAGGAGGTTGAGGAGGAGGAGGAGGAGGCGTGGAGGCTGTTGATGAACATCCCGCCTCTGCTCAACATGCGGGCGCGTCGTTGTGTGCGTGTGAATGCCTCTGTGTTTGTGTGTGTGAACGCCTCTGTGTCTGTGTGTGTGTGAACGCGTGTCTCCGTGTGTCCGTGTGTGTATCGGAATAACTCAGTTACCTATAGTGTGTGGCATTCACTCACACCAGGCCATAACCCAGACCGAATCGAACCAGGCTCGGACGATGGACCCGGGCTGTTGGCCATCGGAGCTGCGGTCGAGACTCTGAGACCGAGGCGTAGTCGAAGTTCGGGGGCGGCTTCGCATCCTGCGGCATCCTGCGTCGTCCTCCGTGCGTCGTTGGGATCCCGGTGTGGAAGTAATTTTCCTGCGAAACAAGAATCGATAAGTTCGTTAAGCGCACAAATGCAATTTCGGCCGACGGGCAAAAGAACTCGACTCCGGACGCATGGAATGGAGGCGGCAGGACGATGAGAGAGAGGAGAGAGGTCAGAATAAGGACGAGGGCGATGATGATGAGGGGTCTGGAGAAGGACGAGGATGATGAACGAGAGGTCGTCATTTGGTTGGGGTCGAGGTGGAGACGGAGCCTCGTTCGCCTGGTTAATTTCGGTTGCGGAAATATTTTGCATTTTGTATCCATTGTTTTCTGCCGTTCGCGGCCGATGGGCAGGGAACAACGAGTGAACAACAACGATAATGAATGAAGCAACAATAACAACAATGAGTGAAGCAACAACAACAATAACAACGAGTGAAGTACCAACAACAACAACATTGAGTGAAGCAACAACAATAACAACGAGTGAAGTACCAACAACAATAACGAATGAGGCAACACCATAATATGCCTCCTGTTCACCGGGGCGTATGAGCAATCGCATGCACATCCTCAACAAACGACGACGACGTCGATGGGTGATGTCGATGCGGAGGCATCGGCTTCCGTTGGCATTCACACAACACCAACACCAACACCATCACCATCAGCATCACGAATGTCATCATTACCACTACATGCAACTCATATCAATGCACTCACTCACTTACTCTGTCTCCCTCTCACACTCTATGTCTCCCTCATTCACTCTCTCCCTCACTCTCTCTCTCTCTCTCTCGTTCAATGCATATGAAGAGATCCATAACCGAGTTATTAGTTCGGGGAATCTTTTGGAAACATTCGAGATGGATTATTGCGAAAATTCTCCGCTCGATTTTAATCCGGGGCCAGGCCCAGGACGAACCACGCTTCACTTTTGGGCCAGAATCTCCGCTTTCTCTTCCTCTCCTTTTGGGCCAGAAGCTCCGCTTTTTCCTCCTCTCCTTTTGGGCCAAAACCTCCGCTTTCGCTTCCACCCACTCTCGATCCACACAATCTTCACTGAGTCGACCCCTGTCCCTCCCTCGTTGCCTTTCATTTTTTTCATTTCAACTACTCTGCACCCGATTGGTCGAGCCTCGAGCTTGACGCAATGGGCTGCCTGCCTGGATGATGGAAGGTGGGGCGCTACTTTGGCCCAGGTCATGGAGTCACTGTGGAAAGAGTACAGAACGAGTGCGACGAAAGATGACGAAGGATCTGAGTTCGGTTGAGGACCTGGGAGGAGGGTGATGTATATTTTTCGGAATAGCAGACGCTTAAAGTCGGAGAAAACTCCATGTTTCGGAGAGGTTTTTGTGAATGTGGAAGCCTTCCTTTTGGTGTTTGGAAGGGTCGATTTTTTCCTCTATCGACCTCAAACCTGATTTTTGTTTGTTTGATTTTTGTTTGTCAAAGTCACGAATGCAGCTCCTCTGAATTTTGTTTGAAGTCCTCGAACTTTTTTATATTTTTATTTTCCTCGGCCTAATCTAATCTTCTATCTCTCCCTCTTTGCTCTCTCTCTCCCTTTGCAGTTCCACCCAAGGCTGGCCAGAAGCGTCCCGCCACGAGTCCGGCGCCCCTCATCCCCTCGCCCCACCACCTGCAATCGCCCTCCGCGGCGGCGGGTGGCGGTGGCGGCGGCTCTGCGGGACCACCGCCGCCCAATTCCGGTCTCGTTAATCACGCCGCCGGCATGCCGTCGAATCATCTCGGTGCACAATCGCCATCGTTGGCGCAACAACAGCATCAGGCGCATCAACAGGCCGTCGCCGCTGCCGCTGCCGCCGCCCAGGCGCAACAACAACAACTGGTGGGCGTGCCCGGCGGCCTGAATCCGGCCGCGGCCAGTGCTCGTGGCCCATTCGCTGCCGCCCTCCGCAACCTGGCCAAACAGGCGGACATCAAGGACGAGGACGATGTGACGACGTTGCGCGATCGCAACGATCGTGGCCAAGGTCAAGGCCCTGGTGGACCTGGCGGCCAACCTCAATCGGCCGGCCCAAACACAATCGTCGGCCCCAACTCGACGCCCACGCGCGTGCCTTCGGCCGGCGATCGGTTGAGCTCGTCGGGTGGTGGTGACGCCGGCGAACGATCGGCGGCGAAGAAGCGGTCGGCACCCTCGCCGCAACCGGCCGAGAAGATCGCCCGTCTGAATCCGGCCCAAGCGGCGACGATGCAGCCGGAGTTGTTGGCGCGCAGCGGTTTCCAGCCGTATCGATCGGACGAGCGGCTGATGCATCCGGCGGGCGCGTTTCCGCTGGACGCGTACTCGCCCTTTGCCGGCATCCCCGGAATGCCGCCAGGTGGGTTTTCTTAACAAGTTCTTTCTTTCTTTCTCTCTTGCCCCAAGGACCCCAACTAACTCTCTCTCTCCCTTTGACTATTTCAGGTGCTTTCCTGAATCCCGCCAGCCTGAGCTACACCGATCAGCTGTACTTGGACCAGCGCTATCAGATGCTCCGCGCCGCCGGCGCCCATCACTCGCACCCGCACGCCCTCTACCCGCCGATGGCCTCCCCCTACGCCTCGCACCTCTACTCGATGATACCGGGTGCAGCGCTCGGCATCGGGCCGGCGTTGCACGAGCGTATGAAACTCGAGGAGGAGCATCGGGCGCGTATCGCACGCGAAGAGGAGCGCGAACGTGAGTTGCAACGAGAGAAAGAGCGTGAATTGCGTGAGCAGCGGGAGAGAGAACAACGCGAAAAGGAGCAGAGGGAGCGAGAGCAGCGTGAGAAGGAGCAGCGGGAGAAGGAGCAGAAGGAGAAGGAGGCGAGGGAGCGAGAGATGCGCGAGAAGGAGCGCGAGGCGAGAGAGCGCGAGCGCCAACAATTGATCTCGGCCTCGCATCACTATTCGAGCCAATTGTATTCGCCGTTGAATCGTAATCTGCTCGGCTCGATGATTCCCCATCTCAATCTCGGCCTGCGACCCCAGCCGCCTGGGCTTCATGGGCTGCCCGCGATGTCGCCCTACCATTCGGCCAATCAACGCCAGAGCCCCCACGCCATGGGCCTCAATCTCGGTCTGCCCGGCCTCCCCGGCGTCCCTTCGCTCTCCCATGGGCCGCCCAATCTGCCGCATCATCTGCAACAGGCCGCCGCCCTGGGACTTGGCCACCCTGGAGCCGCTGGCCTCGGCCACCCGGGCTTCTCGGCCGCCGCTCTGGGCTTGACCCACCATGGCCTAAACCTCTCGCATCCACACATGTCGCCCCACCATCCGGGCGCCATCACCTCGGCCCACCAACAATTGCCGCCCCATTCGTCGCCGGTGATCAACACGGTCAACTCGACGGCTGTCGTCTCGTCGCCGCACAGTCTCAATCTGAGCGCCAGCAGCGCCGCCGCCATGGGCATCAAACACTCGGAGCCCAACACGATCACCTCGTCGGCCCCATCGCTGCAAGCGCCGAACAGCATCGCCCAACCCACGTCGGCTCTGGCGCCGAACATTCCTTCCATCAGCAGCTCGCTCTTCTACGCCCACCACCCCGGTCATCATTTGGCCGCGATGCATGCGGCCGCTTCCGCTGCGGCGGCGTCGGCTGCCGGCGGCATGGCTCCGTCGGCGGCGCATCAACAGAGCGCCGGACCTCTGCCGCTATCGTTGGCCAGCCACGGCGGCGGCGGCCACTCGTCCTCATCGCCAACAGCCGTCGGCGGCATGAAGATCCCGCCGCCGGCCTCGTCGGGCGGTCCACCCATGGGCTCGGTGTCGAACGGCGGACGCGCCTCGAGCAGTCCGCATGCGATGCGTCATCATGTGGCCGCTGCCCAGGCTGCCGCCGCTGCTGCTCAGGCCGCCCACCAGTCGCAGGCGCTGGAGAAGCCCAGCAGCAGTGGACCAAGTCTGGTGGCATCGTCGTCGACGACGGCGACGACAACGCACGAGCCGACGACACTCGATCTGACCGGTTCCAATTCGAACTCAAGCAATCCGGCCGCGTCGACCACAAGCAGCCTGGGGGGCGGAGGTGGGCCGACAGCACGCGGCACGCCCTCCATGGGGCAGGAGCAGCTGATGAACGGCATCGAATCGGGCGCCGAGTCGAGCAAGGATAGTCCATCGTTGTCGTTGGTGAAGGAGGATCCGCGCAAGAGTTCGTCGCCACCGAGCGCGGACAAGAAGTCGCCGACACCGGTCGCCCTTGTGGCCAGCAGCACGAATACGACGAACAACAACAACAACAGCAGCAACATCAACAACATCAACAACATGCCACCTGCAGCCTCATCGCCGGAGGAACTGCGTCGCACCAGCCCCGGTGGCGGAATCCAAGGGCCCGATGGCCAATCGGTGATCTCGACCACGAATTCGAATGTGAACGCCAACAATCCGGCCAACGCAGGTACCGTCGTCGTTCCCGCACCCGCTCCCATTGTCCATCCCAAGGTTGGCGATGGCAATGGCAACGGGAAAAACAACAACAATCCCAATCCCTCTCCCTCTCCCGTCCCAGTCACAGTGGTTGCCACGAGTCTGCCGCCCACTGGCGTCGTCGTCCCACTCACTGAGTTCCCTGCGGCCAGCAGCAGCTCGCCGAAGACTCCGCTGTTGGGACTCGAGTCGAAGCAGCCGCCGACTCTGCCGCCGCCCACTGCGATCACAACCAGCCCAAGCAACGCTCCATCGATGGCCTCACCTGAGGCCGTCTCCACCACGACGGGGGTGACGTCGACAACGAGCGGATCGACCCCGCCTCCTGTGGTTAGCAGTAGCACAAATGTGGCTGGAACGCCACCGAATGCGGGCGGCGAGGAGGTTGTGTCGAGTGCCACGCCCACCTCAACGCCAACGGCGGCGACAGTGGGCGAGGTGAGCAGTCGGTGAGACGTGGTCAACACTCACATAAACAGCTCCTGACGATGCTGCTGCTGATGAAGCATTTGACGCCGGAACCTCCATCTCTTCTCTCAGTTTTAACTTTGCCTTCATTCGTTTTGTAATTAGATGTAATTTATTTCACACTTTATTTTATTACTTTATTTTACACTTATACTTATTGTTTATTTCATTTATCTATGATGATGAGTTTGTTTGCTCTGCGAGAATTAAGCTCAGCTCTCAGCTTCAGTAGTCTAGCAGGAAGTTTATCACTAGTTTCTATATACATAGGATTAGGATATTCTAAGTTTCGCCTGAAATCAAGTTACTTAAACGATAATCGTATTAATTTGAATATGGATCAACATTCTGGTTGATCTGCCTTCTTCTTTGCTACTTGTATGGCTCCGATCCTTCACCACCATCATTTGCATGTAAATTATCCCAAGATCACCTCGTCCAAGAGACCAATTGAAAGTAATCTCTAAGTGAATTAAATAATTAACATACATAAATGGATATGATTAATAAATAAGTATAAATGATGGTATGATGAATAAATAAATTTAAATGGATATCATGATTAATTAAATTTAAATGGATATGATAAATAAATAAATATAAATGATGATATGATAAATAAATAGATATGATGAATAAAAATAAATGAATATTATAAATAAATAAATCTAAATGAATATGATAAATAAATAAACATAAATGAATATTATAAATAAATAAACATAAATGAATATTATAAATAAATAAACATAAATGATTATTATAAATAAATAAACATAAATGAATATTATAAATAAATATACATAAATGAATATGATCAATAAATAAATATAAATGAATATGATCAATAAATAAATATAAATGATGATGATGATGAATAGATGTCTGTAGATCATCTCGCGTCCCAGTTCGAGGTGCGGATGTATTTTTTTGTTGTTTTGTTTTGTTGTAGACGCGACAAGCGAAACCCAAACTAGTTATCGACTACAAAAACCCAAAACTTAATCTTAGTTCTAAATTTGTACTTGAATTAAATTAATTAGAATAAGTTTGATCAAGCTAAAGATGTTTATTTTCAATAAAAACGATTTTAATTTTATTTACAATTAAATATGTGTTTTTTTTTTTTATTTATTTATTCTGATTTTCAGTTCTTTATTTCGATTTTCAGTTCTTTCTTTTGACTTGATTTGGTTCTTCTACGTTTTGTTCATTTCCTTTGGTTTACGTCGGCGGTGAAATTTTCACTTAAGGATGTTTTGGACTCCTTGACGACGTCTGTGGAATATTCGGAGGCAACAAATTCTTTAATCCTTAATCGATCCCAAACATGAGAAACTCTCCTTCCTCCACCCCACTGTTCTCTGTCCACTCTGATCCTCAGTGTGGCGCATTCGATTAACCTCGGTCTCTTGTGTTTTAGATGAGAACAAATCGAAGCATCTCCTGAGCTCCCTGGGTCGCAGCAGCAGCGCCGAGGAGGCATCCGCCTTATGACATCAGCTCTTCAACAATTCCAACAATTAACTAATGAAAAACATCAGCGAATTCGGAATGTATTTGCTCTCGGAGCGAGCCTACTACTATGAGAAGAAGAAGCTGTTGGAACAATTCCTAAAGTCATAAAGAAAAAAAAAACACACACAACAAGGATCTTACACATATACACTTACACATACACACTCAAACACACACTCCCACACAGACAGACACGCTCACAGAAACCCCCACAAGAATGGGGTGAGGCAGAGGTTTTTGTGTTCTAAGTTGTAAATGTTTCAATGTTGAAAGCTTATTGGCGAACGAATGATTGATTGTGTAAAAGAAAGTAGTATAAGATTATCCTTAAATTTTCAATATCTAACTAGGAGCCTAACGAATATAATGTATAATCAAAAACCTTGAGATAAGATGAGGGAACCCTGGGTTGGCTGGTGTAAATAAACGACTCGAGAGGCTGAAATCAACAGGTGACGAACTTTCCGCGGAAGAGAACCAGGACATGTGGATGTGGATGTGGCTGAGATGAACGCTAACATTCAGATATATATATATAGTATATAGGGATATAGGACTGGACCTGGACATTAAGAGGAGGAGTTGAACTCGGTGTTGGAATATTTTTCGAAGTTATGGATTTTTGTAAATGTGCTAAATTTTGACTAGGACTCTTAAGAGATGGCAGGCAAATGAATGGACTCCGACGAAAAGCCCGAAAGACGAAATGCAAAAAATGCAAATGCGGTTAATCTGAATCACACAACTTAATAGCATAACATTTTAAAGTCTAAATAGAATTATGTATAAATGTATTTTAATTGAATTCAAGTAAAACCCAAAAAAGCCCAACATTTCCGCAAAGTAAAACTTTAAGAAGCGATCATCAATTAAACGACAATTAATATAGAATCGATGTTTTTAAATTATCATTATCATTATTATTCTTATATTATTAGACCGAGAATTCGAGACCCATTCAGATCAGACTCCAGATCTTCACATCTAAATACAAAATAGAGAATTGTACTTTCCATAGGTTTAACTAAACATACAAACAATCGCTGTTGAAAACAACTTTCACTCAAATTCAATCAACGCTAGAATAAGTCTATAGTTGAGAATTAAACCGAAATAAATGTAAGAATTAGAAGAACCAGAAGAAGGAAGTAGCGGAGGAAGATGAAGCTCACAAAAGATTAAACCAAAACACGAAATCATAATTTTTTTCTCGAGAAATCTGTGATATCAACAAAAAGAACGGACGAAGGCGGACGGACAACATGAAAACAAACAAACAAACAAACTCTTTAGACTAACAACCATTTTTGCATATTTAAGAAGACGACGATAATGATAAAGAAGAGATTATGATGAGGACGAATTAATTAATTAAAAAAAATAATTAATTGTGACGACAGTGAGGAGAGGCAGAAGAACTATTCAAAATTCAATTTTACGAAAACTTCTTATGCTTAAAAACTACAGTTAGTTAATAATTGACTTATATTTTGTTAACAATTTAGTAATACGTAGGCTGAGGGGCGGGGACCGGAGCGAATGGATATAATATGTGTGGATATGGACGATGATGGGCGACTCTTTTGATAAATTTTTAGTTCGTAGTTTAACAAGAATGAAGGCATTTTTAACATAGGTATCACTAATTGTAAAAAAAAAAAACTACACAAAGAAAACCAAAAAGAATATAAAATAAACCAAGACAAAGAAAAGAAAAGAAACAAATGAGATTATTAAATAAAATTGGTTTTAATTGAATATCGCAGTAAGATAGAAGATCGACCCTAATGTAAAGTCACAAGAAACTAAAGTTAAATCACTCGCTGTATAAAAAGTATAACTTAATATGAAACAAGAAACCAACAAAAACAAAGAAACAAAACAAACAAAAAATCTATTTAAGCAAAACTCTTATTATTGTAAACCAAAGAAAGAATTCAGCATCTAAATAAACTAAAAAGAAAAATATAAGAAGAATCAAACTACAAGAACAACAAAAGAAATAACAAGTAAAATAATAATCATTTAACTAAAAACACACTCAAATAAATCCAACATCAAAACAAAAAACAAAAGTGACAAAGCAAAAAAAACAAAAGCAAATGTAAGAAAAATGTGCAACAAATAAAAATTACTCCACAAAAAAGAAACCACAAAAAGAAAGAAAGTCTATGATTTTGTGAAAATAAATGATTGAAAACAAAATACAAGCCCCAAATCTTTTCATTTACCCAAAGGGAATTGGCCTAAGAGAGGCGGCATTTAGGTAAAAATCCAAAAATTCATATGATCAACAACAACTATATTCTTGAAAAACTTTAACAAAGATATACATAATGCACTTGGAAATGTCCCCGAGTAGCTTCGCTAAGCCGACTCCTGCGACTGTCGGTACTCGAAGACGGTACCGCGTTCCACAAATCGTTGCGCAGACTCATCATTGGCCTGTGACTTCGTGATCGCCTCTTCGGAAGGGCAGCCGTAGCCACCACCGCCAGGTGTTTTCATCATGAACATGTCCTGGTGGGAGAGAAACAGACAGTTGGATGAAGTCAATTAGCAGCCGTTAGATGGACTCAATTATTAGACGATGGACTCAATCATCAGACGTTAGAAGAACTCAATTATCAGACTTTAGATGGACTCAATTATAAGACGTGAGAAAGACTCAATTATCAAACCTCAGATGGACTCAATTTTCAGACGTTTGATGAACTCAATTATCAAACCTCAGATGGACTCAATTATCAGACGATAAATAGACTTAATTATCAAACACAAGATGGACTCAATTATCAGACGATAAATAGACTTAATTATCAAACACAAGATGGACTCAATTATCAACTACCATTCCGACTTACCCCAGTTTCGATATCCACTGCGGTCTTTCCGCCCAACGAGATCACTCGTCCATCATGCTTGCGCAACAAATTAAGGCCTCGTTTCCCCGGTCGACCACCGGCCATTCCATATGGTTGCAACGTGCGTCGCTCCGTGAGCACCGAAAGAGTTACCGGCTTGCGGAAGAGCAACTGGCGCTCGACACCTTCGCCACCCTTGAACCTTCCATCGCCACCGGACTCGTCCGACCGTAGACAGAATCGATTCAAGATGATTGGATAGCGTAACTCGAGGATTTCCGGATCCGTAATGCGAGTGTTCGTCATGTGCGTGTGGACGCCACCGGCTCCGTGCCAAGTGGGACCGGCACCGGCGCCCCCAGCCACCGTCTCATAGTAACCCCATTGCTCATCACCGATCGTGGTGTTGTTCATGCAGCCCTGCGAAGCGGCGCAAACGCGGAATGCCTTCAGCACAGTGTCGACAACGCGCTGTGAAGTCAACACGTTGCCACCGACAACGGCAGCTCCCTCCGATGGACTCAAGATAGAATTCTCCGGAATGATGACTTTGATTGGAGCCAAGCAACCCTGATTCAACGGCACATCATGTCCAACCATGCAACGCAAGCAATAGATCAGCGCCGACAAGGTGATCGCACGCGGAGCATTGCAATTGCCCCACACCTCACAACTCGAGCCGGTGAAATCGCACACGGTGGAACCTTCCCTCGCATCGATGGTCACCTTGAGCACAATCGGCGACCCATCGTCCATGTGTTCCTCCGCCTCGAGCACAGTGTTTCCGGTTCGAGCCAAAGTGTCCTTCGCAATCTGTTTCAACATGTCACGGACAGCGATCTCGGCATTCTGTTGGATATAGTTCATATAGGCCTGAACGACTCCCAGGCCATAGTAATCGATGAGCTCGGACACGAGCTGAATCCCCTTGTGGTTGGCAGCGATCTGAGCCTTCAGATCGGAGATGTTGTCCGAAAGATTCCTCGTCCCCTTGGCATCCTTGGCGCCAGTGGGCGTTGTCAAACGCTTGACGATGTTCTCCTCTTGGAATTCGCCCTTCTCGACAATGAGGAAAGACTTGAAGGCTGCACCTTCCTGAGCCAAGGAGGTGGAGTGCGGCGGCATGGAGCCGGGCGTGATGCCACCAATGTCGGCGTGATGGCCGCGTGACGCGACAAAGAAGACGGGTCGTGGTTGGCCTCTGAAAGAAAGAACGTTTTGAAGTTAAACCTCATTCTTTATGTAGACCTTGAGACTTACTTATAGAACACTGGAGTTATCACGGTCAGATCGGGTAGATGCGATCCTCCGGCCTGTGGGTGATTCGAGAGAATCACATCGCCAGGTTTCATCGTGTCGCCGCGCACTTTCAGCTGATACTGAACGGTCTCTTGCATGGCGCCCAAGTGGACGGGAATGTGGGGAGCATTGCTGACGAGGCCACCATCCGGACCGAAGAGGGCGCAAGAGAAGTCCAAGCGCTCCTTGATGTTCGTGGAAATTGAGGTGCGTTGAAGAACTCTGAAAGGGCGAATCATTAAATTGGGTTTAGAAGATGGACATCACAATCTATGCTCTTGTTACCTTCCCATTTGCTCGGCGATACTCATGAAACGATGACTGAAAATGCTCAATTGAATGGCATCGAGTTTCTCGTCCACGGTCACGTTCTTGCCTGTGCTCACATTGATCACGAGGTCACCGAAACGCGTCACTTCCGCCGTGCATTGAGGCTCAACGAGTATAGTTGACAGTTGATCGATGAGAATCGCTGGACCGGAGATCTTATGACCAGCGAGAAGGTTCTTTGTCAGATAGATGGGCGACTCGAAGGCACCTTCTTCGAAGTGTATGATTGTGGTGCCCTCTTTGGGTGGAACGGGGTCCACAGCGGAGGGGATTTCCAATTCAGGAGGCGTGGTGTTTTTGCCAAGCCCTCTCACTCGAATATCATCGACAATGATGCGACGATTCTGCAAGACGAAACCGAATTCGGTGCGGTAACGATCGAGGAATGTGGCGTGGAAGTCGCCATAGGACTCGAGTAGGAGGTTGTCTGTTTTCTCAGTTCGTCCTGGGGCACACATGAGAGCACAATCGGTGCCTTCGTAACGCAAATGAAGGAATGGCTCCAACTCAATCGTTTGGAAACCTTGAGTCTTCAGATCGCGACGACATTGGTCTGATAATGCATCGAGTCGCGTTTTGATCAATTCCAAGTTTTGGCAATCGAACTCTAAGCCACATGGTTCCTGGCATTCCTGGACAACATCAGCCAAAGCCATGCCGTAGGCGGAGAGAATGCCAGCGTATTTGTGAACAAGAACCTGCAAGCGATTGGAAATTTATGAAATGATTCTTCCTTTCTTTTGTCGATGTCTCACCTTCGACATTCCCAAGTCGCGAGCAATGGAGCAGGCATGCTGGCCTCCGGCTCCACCAAAGCACGAGAGCACATGACGAGAGGTGTCCAAGCCGCGAGACTGCGTCAGGGCACGAATCGGGCGACACATGGCCTCGTTCGCCACTCGGATGAATCCCAGAGCGACCTCCTCCAACGACATGCGTTTGCTGTCGCCGGACGCCTTGAGGTGAGCATTGATTTCCTCTTGCAACGCCTCGAAGTTCTTCTTGGTCGCCTCAAAATCGAGAGCTTCGTTTTCCTGAGGACCAAAGATTTTGGGGAAATATTGCGGAAGCAGACGACCAAGGATCAAATTGGCATCGGTCACCGTCAAAGGGCCGCCTTTCTTGTAGCACGTTGGACCCGGATGGGCGCCGGCGGACTCGGGTCCAACCACAAAGAGCCCAGAGCGGAAGAAGAGACGCGATCCGCCACCAGCGGCCACAGTGTTGATATCCAACTGGGGCGCTTGGATCGTCACACCCGCCGTCGTGCTCTCGATAACGTGTTCGTAGGACGTGGCATAGCGCGAGACATCGGTTGAGGTGCCGCCCATGTCGAAGCCAATCAGAGGCAGATCCGTCTCGCGAGATCCGGTGACTGCGTAACCGACCACTCCACCGGCCGGACCGGAGAGAATGGCACGAGCTCCACGGAAATTCTCCATCCGCGTGAGCCCACCATCCGATTGCATGAAGAGAACATCGACGCCCTCCAGTTCACGATCAAACCCAGACTTGAAGCTGCAAAATACGATTGTTAATTAATAACAAATTCATTGGCCATAAAATTAGAATCAGAATCTAATCGAATCATTGCATCTAATCGAATAATTATCAAATTGCTGATATCTTGCATAGTAAATTAGTGCAACAATCGTCGAATGAATCTGAATTACAAAAGTATTCTCTTATCTGCCTAATGCAAGCATAGAGAGTGAGTTTCAAAAAGATAACACAAACTCTTTATCTCAACTAATCTAAGCAAATACTAAAATAGGACCAACACACAACACCATAAAGATATAATCTCAAAGACAGACACATACATCGAGCGCTGTGATGGAATACCTGGCCAAGTAGCGCTCCACGTGAGGTGTCAAATAGGCCTCGGCGCAAGCTGTGTAGCCACGGGCCACCACTCGACACATCGGCATCGCCTCATGCGACAGGGTGATGTGACTGAATCCCAACTCCTTGGCGATGGCGCCGATCTGTTGCTCATGCCGGGGACAAGCGTAACTGTGGGCCAAAACGACAGCCAACGAGTTGATTCCCTGCTCACGGACCTGCTCGAGTGCAGAGCGAACTTTGGCCTCATCCACAGCGCTCATCTCCAGATATCGGGCACCGGCTGCACCTTCCAGAACGTTCCACGATTGCTCTGTTGGGGGTCAAGAAGGATAATAAGTATGTAAATTCCTTATGAGAAGGCTTCTCCAAGTTATCATACTCAGCTGACAGCGCTCCTTGAGCTCTGGAACGATCCGACAGTCGACTTCGACCACAGTTTTATACAGATTCGAAGGCTTGCGAATGTTTAGATCGAAGATCTTCGGTCGTGCTTGATTGCCAATGTACAGGAGGTCACGGAAGCCAGTGTTCACGACGAGGGCGACGGGATCGCCTTTGCGCTCGAGCAGAGCATTTGTGGCCACAGTGGTGCCCATGCGGACCCAGCCGATTTGTGAGGTGTCCACCAGACCATCGGGCGTCAGATCACGACCAGTTTCCTATGGAGGAACAGAGTCAGAGGGATATTTTCGAGTCAGAGACATTTTCGAGTCAGGGACCTTTTCAACAGGCAACCCATCGATTCCCACTGACCTGCTTGAGAATCCTTCGGATGCCCTCGCGTGGTGCGTCGCTGTAGCGAGCTGGATCCTCAGACAAGAGTTTCAACGTCTTCACCTGGCCGTCGGGACAGATGCAGAGGACGTCGGTGAAGGTGCCGCCACGGTCGATGGCAAAACAGTATTTTCCACCTGTTGCAGCGGAGGAGGAAGAAGACATCGTTGAAGTTGATTGGGAGAAGAAGAAGAAAGATGCAGCTGACCACGACAGGGAGCAGAAATAGACTGAAGAGGAAAACCACAGCTGGCTGGAGCGGAAGAAAATTCTCCCGTAATGGAATGGAATAAAGTAATCAAAATAAAATAATAAAAAAATAAAGGAAATAGTTGTTTTAAAACAGGGAAGGTTAATCAAAAAATTATCAAATTAAAATCATGAAAATATACAAAATCAGGGAGGCTTTATTAAATCGAAAAAAATTACGATTTTTCGTTTTTTTTTTGCTCCGAAATTCTCTCGTCGATTTTTGTTTTGGTTTTGTTATCCTCCCAGTGTTGCAAAAAATAACTCTTCTTCTTTTTTTCAGATTTTTTCTCAGATTGGGGGATTTTTGCGGATTCTGCTTTGCGCGTGTTCGTAAAAACCAGACGAGTTTCGAGTTGTATTCACAATGGAACCAAAAAAATATATGGAAAATTCACAATGGATATTCTTGACATAAACCACGGAATAGAATTTCCCATATCTCCACATTTCCGGAGAGTGGTTCGAAGATCGGCTAAAAACCAAAAACTGAGGAAACTATTTTTTTTTTATTTTTTTCTTTTTAATATTTAAAAAAAAATACACCTATAATTGATATTTTTTCTATTTTATTCTTAAACTTAACAAATGTCGGTCGTATTTACAATATCATCTGACCCCTGAACCTACGCCCTTGCACTCTCCGCGCGCTTCACGTATCTGAGAATCCGAACAATTGTCGAGGGCGTCACGCCTTGAATACGACTGGCGGCGGCGATAGTCTGCGGCTGGATCATGATCAACTTCTGGCGTTCCTCATTCGACAGACTCAGCGTCTTCGATGTGTAATCGATGTCCGCTGGGATGAGAAGTTCCTCCTCACGCCTCACGTCCTCCACATCCTTCTGCTGCTCGGCCACCGAATGGCTGTAGAGCGCTTCAATCTTCAGCCGTGTGGCCAAGTGTTTGTCTCCGCCCAGCCGACCGAACACCTCCGGCTCCAGGCCGATCAATTGCTCCAGCGAGATGTCGTCCCCGGGAATTCCGAGCATTTCGAAGGCGCTCTTCTCCACCGACGTCTTCGATGTGCGCAGCTTCAGACGTTTGCGCCACTCGTTTGAACCCTTCTTCGTGCGCATCAACACCTCCACGGCTTCGTCGAGCATTTGCTTCGTCTCGGAGAATTTCCGGAACCGTTGCTCCGACACCAGCCCATACTCGAAGCCCTTCGCCGTGAGTCGCAGGTCAGCGTTATCCGGCCGCAGCGAGAGTCTGAACTCGGCACGACTGGTGAACATGCGATAGGGCTCGTTGGTGCCCAGCGTCGTGAGGTCGTCGATTAGTACGCCAATGTAGCCCTCCGTTCTGCTCACGGTCAGCTCCTTGGGTGCGAGGGCGTGGATGGTTTTTCCTGCGGCATTTGCTCCGGCCACGATGCCCTGGGCTGCGGCCTCCTCGTAGCCTGTGGTGCCGTTGATCTGGCCGGCGAAGAAGAGATTCGAGACGCGCTTAGTCTCCAGCGTTGGGTACAACTCACGCGGATCGATGAAGTCATATTCCACGCCGTAGCCGGGCTGCACCACTTTCGCGTTCTCCAGACCCTGGACCGAGTGAATGAGTTCCACTTGTTGCTCGAAGGGCAGCGTGCAGGACAAACCCTGTGGGTAGATGAGCTCACTATCCAAGCCCTCTGGTTCCAACCATACCTGGTGGGACTTTCCACCGAATCGCAGCACCTTCGACTCGATGGACGGACAGTAGCGCGGTCCAGTGATCTCCTCCGAGACGTGTCGATTCACATGCAGGTTGTCCTTCACGACCCTATTCACATCAGGCGTTGTGTACGTTAAATAGCAGGGCAGCTGATCCTCGGCCTTGATCCAGACGGAGTCGTTGATGAACGAGAAGGGCACTGGGGGGTCGTCGCCCTTGTGCCACTCCAGGCGGCTGTAGTCAATGGAGTTTTTAGCCACGCGTGGTGGAGTTCCCGTTTTCAGTCGGCCCATTCGGAAGTTCAGAGACTCCAAGTTCTTTGCTAATTCAATGGCGGGAGCGTCGCCCATTCGTCCAGCCGCTCGCACTTCCATCCCGATGTTGATCTGGGCACGCAAAAAGGTGCCCGTCGTCAGGATTACAGTCCTCGAGCGAATGGTTCGTCCGTCTTTCAGCACGACACCGTTGCACTGGACCCTCGTCGAATCGTCAGCAGTCGACTGGAGTTTCTCCACCTCGAGATTGTCCACCGGCGTGCACAATATCTCCAAGTTCCGCATGCCAAACAATTCCTTCTGCACGGCGCGTTTATACAGCTCTCGATCGATTTGTGCCCGTGGACCCCAAACAGCCGGCCCACGTCGTCGATTGAGGATTTTGTAGTGCACGCCGGAGATGTCGCAACAGCGTGCACACAACCCGTCCAGAGCGTCCACCTCGCGCATCAGATGGCCCTTGCCGATGCCACCGAACGATGGATTGCAGGACATTTCGCCGATGGTCTCCTTTTTGTGTGTGACCAGCAACGTTTTGGCGCCCATTCGTGCTGCAGCAGCGCAAGCTTCTGTTCCTGCATGACCTCCCCCGATGACGACCACATCGTAAGATTCCGAGCTCAATTGGCTGCAGCTCCTCACCGCAAACAGGCGACTGCGAAGGGAACAGAGATTCCTGGACAAGCCTCGATAGAAACTCATCGTGCACGAATGCCACTGGAAATTATGCACTCCACAATATTATTGTTTTTGATGCTGATAAGGTTTACATACGAGTTTAATTCATGAATAGTTCAAAAACAATTACACGCGAGTTAAATTTAAAAAAATGGCAAAAGTCAACATTGATCAGCTGTACGGAATGAAAATTAACAGTGTTGCATTAAGCAAAATAAAAAAGTTTTAAGAACTAAAAACAAATAAAATTCGAATTTGAAACTAAAAAAAAATTAATTCATGTGGATCATCCAACAAAGGTTTATTTATTTATTTAAAAAATGAAGAGTTTATTACACAACAATTTTAAGAATATTTATTTGATTTTTTAAGTTATGTTTTTAATTAGTGTGAAATTCCCTGCAACACTGTGGCTTTGACAGTTTGGTGAATATCGTTGTCACATACAGAGTTGTAAAACACTGAAAAACTTATATTACTATGTGTACTATTTGTAGTGTAGAAGGTAGCAAATGAACTAATCTAAGGATATGTCATATTTTATTGATTCTTAAATTTTGGAGGATTTTTTTGAATGAAATTTTTTTTTTCTTAAATTAATTCGAAAAATCGTCTCAAGTGTCGGAGTCAAGAGCATCAGTGAATAAAACATTTGTCAAAAATCGTATTAAATTTTGCTACTACTGTATTAAATTTTGCTACTATTATTTCACAGTTCGCACCCTTGTCGCACGTGTGGTCGGAGCTGTCAACATATGTTTACGAGTGGTGAATTTTAGTTTGGAATTTTTTTTAGTCGAGAATATAAAAATCTGTTATTGCTATTAATTTTACTAAGAAAATAACATAAAATGTCCACAAAACTGGACAACAACGATGACGAATCCTCCGGCAGTGATTACGAAGTGGAGGCGTACATTCGTCCGAAGCGAGTACGACGAACGGTGAACGATGATTCCGCGGATTTGTTGGGAAACTTCGACGACGAGAAGCGGAAGAGTATATTCGATGGAACTTACGAGGATCCCACACAGAATCCCAGCGACAATGAAAATGAGGAAGTGCTGGATATCGGTGAAGACGGCAACGAGAAAGAAGCCGAAATTGTACAGAGTAAATTTGCCAAAGTTGAAGATGACGATGGTGATGCGACGGAGGACGATGAGGATGATGAGGAAAAGTCCGATGGGGACGACGATGATGACAGCGACAATGAAGTGAATACGCACCTGAGTAAGGAGCAGTTGGCCACATTGATGCGAGGAGCAGCCAAGGCCAATCGTCACGTTCTCTACGTGACCAATCTTAACTTTGAGACGACAAAGGAGGACCTCGAGGCGTATTTCGGACGAATGGGCGCCGTGAAGTCGGTGCGTATTCCGAAGAAACGAAAAGGCGGCTTCGCCTTTGTGGAAATGGCTGATCTGGACGGTTTCCAGAAGGGCTTTCAATTGCACAATACCGATCTGCAAGGCCGAACTATTAAGGTACAGATCTCGGAGGCCGGCAAAAAGAAGTCGGCCAACAAGAAAAACATCATCAAGCAAAAGAACCGAAAGCTAGCTGAGATTCGTAATGAGCACAAGACATTCACCAAGAGTGGCAAGTTCTATGACAAAGAATTGAAAAAGGAGAAATCCAAGGAGATGCTGGCGAGGAAACGATGGCGTAAGAAGCCAGCTGGCAGACCAGGAAAACCCTAGAATTCATTATTAGTTAGTATTGCATAATGTAGAGAAGGATTAATGTAATAATATTTAAAAATACACAAAACGTTTTTACAAAAGATGTAATCTCTTTAGTCTTCTACTCATCTAGGAATATCTATCCTTCCCTTATGTATCATCATACTAGTTACGATCGATTGCAGCTCCTCTAACCACCAACACCTATGACTATCTCCTCCATTTCTCCATCGACCACAACATTTCACTTCCTGACCGAGTTGTCGCAACCGCAAAAGAGCCTCCAAATGAAATTGTGTTCTCTCTCTCGACAGCGAATGCAATCGATTCTCTGTGGTATGAGGTGTGCTACAACAAGTGTCTATTTCCGGAAAAAAAAAGGATTTCACAATCACCTCAACCTCGGAGAATCCTCGCAGCCTCGCAGTCGACCAACAAATCCATTAACCATAATTGCCGTGCCGAGCTGGGCCGACAGACGGCCGGGAATCGAATTTGTTGCAAACATGGGTCGACCGACCACAAAGCAATTTACGGCTTTCAACTGCTGGCTGGCTGCAGATTTTTTGTTGATACCCATGCACCCCGAATATGAACATGAATGGACCAAGGTGACTCCCTCCTGGCCGGATGCAGTTGGGGCTTAAGCTTAAGCTCGCCACTTCTTCGTCGACGACTCTTCTTCCTATTCAACTCGTTCCGTTCCCTTCTCACGCGGCTTCGTGGCTACAACTCCATATGAAAGTGACTATAATTATGACTACTCTTTTGACTACACTTTTGACTACTCTTTTGACTACAATTTTTGACTACACTTTTGACTACTCTTTTGACTACATTTTTGACTACACTTTTGGACTACTCTTTTGACTAAACTTTTGACTACAATTTTTGACTAAATTTTTGATAAAATTTTTGACTAAACTTTTGACTACGCTTTTTGATTAAATTTTTGACTAAACTTCTTTCGTGAATTTCAAATACCGAAGGTGTGGCTAACGCTCATTTTTTTCGCCCTCTACTTTCCGGCTGCCTGCCAACATCAAAGTATTTTCATTAAATTTTGTGCAAATGATTTTTATTTACACTCACTCACTCGCGCTCGCTCGCAAAGTACAATTCAATTTATTTGTTTACATTTTGATTTAATTTTTATGAATTTCAAATTCGATCGGATTCTGTTTTTCAGTCAGTCGCCACCTCTTCTCACGTGGCTTCCTTCTTTTCCGGGCACGTTAACCCCGGGAAAATCCCGGAAAATATGCAACAGTTATTTGCATAACACCAAACGAATCCCATCCATGGTCGACAGAGACACGATAAAGATGAGATGAGATGAGGTGGAATAAAAGAGGGAGATAGAATGCATGTTGTATATGTATCAGAGTATATTGTGCAAACACAAATATTCGTAAATAAATATTCAGTATGTTGTGCCGTTTTAGTATCCCGCGTCACAGGAGCAGGATAGATAGATGGATGGATATTTTGTTGGCGTCACCTCGTGACAGGAGAGGGATAAAGAGAGAGGATTTTCGGAAAACATTTCCCTGCGGACGATTATTTGAATAATTGCACACACTACCTCACTGGACGAGGATAATGGACGCGAGACTGGTGCCTGAATAATTTCTGGTATAATATCCAATGGACCGAGAGCCACGGCGACACATCAAAGGCATCATCGCTTGGCCTAATGGACTCTGGAATGGATGGGGATGAAATTCAACTGAGATCAGCTTTCATCTGAGATAAGGTCAGCCTCAACTCAGATAAGATCAGTCTTCAACTGAGATAAGTTTAGTCTTCAACTGAGATCAGATCAGCTTTCAACTGAGATAAGGTCAGCTTTGAACTGAGATCAGATCAGTCTTCAACTGAGATATGGTCAGCTTTCAAATGAGATAAGGTCAGCTTTCAACTGAGATAAGGTCAGTCTTCAACTGAGATCAGATCAGCTTTGAACTGAGATAAGGTCAGTCTTCAACTGAGATCAGATCAGCTTTCAACTGAGATAAGGTCAGTCTTCAACTGAGATCAGATCAGCTTTGAACTGAGATAAGGCCAGCTTTCAACTGAGATAAGGTCAGCTTCCAACTGACATAAAGACATTCTCCAATCGCTTCCCACTTGTGGATTGTGAAACCTTAAATCGCTCCAAGTGCGTTTTGCGCCCTCCCCCCAAGAAAGAGATCCTTTAATTAGAACACACCTTTGCCATTCGATTCTCTAGGATTCCCTATGAGAAGGAAATCCCAGTCTCACGATTGCCTCTACTCTGAGATTTCATCAAATCAATTCGTTCGTTCGCTGTGAAGTGAAAGAAAATCGAGTGCAAGTGCGAATTGCGAACACTTTCTCTATCTCTATCTCACTCTGACTCTACCTTACTCGCTTGCTCTTTTATCCATCTCGCTCTCACGTGTCGTCCACTGTCTGCTGATTATTTTATTTTTTATCCTTTTTCCCCATCGACTTAATCCCGCCCTGCTCCTGTGGGAATTTTCAATTAAATTCCTTTTTCAAAATTTATCTTCGCCGAGCTCGCGTGTTGAGTGAGGGAGGGAGTGAGGGAGATAGTGAGTGAGAGAGAGAGAGATAGTGAATGAACGATTCAATGAGTGAGGAGAGAGTGAATGAGAGAAAGATGTGAGTGAACGATTGAGCAAGTGAGGGAGATAGTGAGTGAGCGATTGAGTGAATGAGAGAGATAGTGATAGAGTAAATCTATCTTCCGACGCCACACTGCATCGAGTCACACCGTCCCGTTCCCGTTACGTCACGTTACGTTCCGCCCACTGCATCCATCCACCTTGCTACTTGGTGCGAAATTAAAAATTAATTCGGAACGAGCTGCAGCCACGCGGGAGAGTTTGAAGCTGAATTTTAAACGTTTGATTAAATGGGACAAATTTTCGTTGAAAGCCCCGCAGGAAACTTTTTCATTCGATTCTGCTCCTCTTCGCACCTTCTCCTCGCTCCTCTTCGCACCTTCTCCTCCTCGCTCCTCTTCGCACCTTCTCCTCGCTCTTCAGCCTCCCTTGGGTCTCTCTTCTTTGCGTCCAGTCTTTTCGCGTTCGGATTAAATATGCAGGTGTTATATTTAGGTGCAAAGATTTAAATGGAATTATTTTTTGAAGTGCCGAGGTTTTGAGGTCGCGAAAAACTGAGATTTAGTTGCTCCGAGAGTTGTGGTTTCCATATAGTTTTCCCTTTGTGAACGATTTTGATTCATGCTCTCAGCTTTTTATAGTAGTTTTAACATGAAGATAACCCCATATACCTCATGTACTAAATAAGCAATATATTCATAATGATAATTCATTTCACCACACCAATTTCTTCTTCTACTTTCATGTTGAACCACAAAAATACCATGAAATTATGTAAGAACTCATTACAAGACAGAGAACAAAACCAGAGAGATTATATTTTAAAAACCCCAATTAATCACTACGCGAAAATATTTCCTTTTATACACATGTTCCTACTATCAACTTTCTCGGAATATTTCAATACTTTGTTCCTATCGTAGAGAATCTGTAGAATCTGTAATAAAAGTCTCTTCGTAGAACTATGCTCTAAGAAGCTTATTATTACATTGATTTATTCCCTTCTCTTTCGTCCCTCTCTCTCTCTCTCTCTCTTTCTCTCCCTCTCTCTCTCTCTCTTTCTCTCCCTCTCTCTCTCTCTCTCTCTCTCTCCCTCTCTCTTTCTCTCTCTCTCGATTTAACATACAGCCCTCGCTTAAGCACTTTTCTGAATGGGTAGAAAGAAGAGTGTAGAATAAGTCCAGAGTATAGCTTTTAAGGATTTAAAAGCTAGTTCATGGCTCATCGGCAGCAGCATCGTTTGCCCCCAGGAGAGAGAGAGAGAGAGAGAGTCCATTCTGATTCATCGCTTGCTTCTCCCTTGTCCAGAGAAAAGAGGGCGAAAACTAGAGATAGCAAGGTCTTCTAACGTCGAGCGAGGGACGGACCTTCGTTTTTTTTTTTGATTAACTCGATTATGAAATCGCTTCATTTTTTGCGCTTCCGTTCACTTCACATCATCCTCTCCTCGCTCGCTCGCTTGTTCGTTCTCTCGCTCCTGGCAAGTGTGGAAGCTTAGTTTCCGATTGAGCTACAGTGGATTCTTCATGTTTCTCCATTCGTTTCCACCATCCGATCTTCTCTTCCATCTCCTCGTCCTTCTCTTCCTCCATCTCTTCCTCCATCTCTTCCTCCTCCTCCTCCTCTTTCTCTTCCTTCTCCTCCTTCTTCACGCTTGTCGACATGAACCCGAGCTTCAGATAAAAATGAAGGAATCTCCCAGCTTTTTATTTCTTTCTGTTCCGTTCGTTCGTTTCGTTCCATTTCGCTCCCGGGGAGTTTTCGTTTTAATCCCATTGAGACAGTTTATGTAATCTGCTTATGGGCAGAACTAATGGAATGCTTGTCGGCAGGCGACTCTGATGCGAGGGGATCAGAATCGCACCGGGAGCAGGAGAAAAGCGCCAGCTCCAGAGGTCAGGAGTTGTCCGAGAGCGAGCCCGAGGCGAGGACAACGACAAGTGGACAACCTGACAAAGGCTCAAACGACATCGGGACGTGGCCAAAGAGTGGGCTCCAACCGTCCACGCATTCGTCCCACCCACTCACATCCTCAGGAATCAATTATAAAGTAAAAAATTATCAACTCAGCTCCCCGTTCAAAGGAAATTTTCCCGAAAAGTTTTCCCCAACTGCGAGGCGGCGATAAATTCATCCATCGCCTTCTACGCGAAAGTCACTTCACTTCACTTCACTTCTCTCTTTCCCTTTCGATTAAAATACAAATGAAAGCCGAAATGAAGCGAGCAGCGAATTCATTAAATCTCCATTTGCAATGACATCTTCTTCCGATGTGGAACTGAGAGCTGAGCTGAGAGGAGAAGAGAAGAGACGATGGCGATGGCGATGGCGTCGGAACGAATCTGCATTCATTGCATTAAAAATGAAAATTAAACAAATTTTCTGAAACCCATTTGCAATTCAAAATCCCACTCGCCGACTGTGAATTCGACTTCCGTTTTCATCATTTCCATTGCTGGAATCTTCTGGTCCTGGTTCTCACTGACCATCGTCTGTCGCCAGCTGTCGAAATGTGTCTCGTCGTAATTTGTTCAACTTGTGCAATTTTAATGCATGTTGACTTTGCGCCTCTTTCGGCACTTTCGCACTCCGCCCTCGCCCTCGCCCTCTGACCGCACGACTCTTTCACTCACACTTGGAGAGGATCCTGCAAGGACATTTGTCCTTCGTGTCCCTTGCAAAGAGCTGCAAAAATATTCGGCATTCGGTTGTCCTCGCACCTCGTCGTATAAATGTTGCAGTTGAATTTGAAGTTTTCCAAATCTCTAGCCGCACATTTCACATCCTCCTCCTCCTCCTCCTTCTCCTTATCGTCCTCCTTCTCATCATCCTCCTTCTCTTCACCATGATCCATCCTTGGGCTTTCACATGGACACCTCGTTCTCCTTTGCGTGTCCAACATTATGGAGTTTTATTCATTTATGCGAGAGTGTCTGAACCCCTCGCTCAACCGCCCCTCCCCCACCCTCTGTTGGCCAACCATCCGAACCGAATGTTCCATTCCCTCATCTCCATGTTCCCTCAGCACCATTTGATGCACTCGGTTTGCTGCGACTATTTATGTTTGTTCTCGCATTTGCCACTCCGCAAATTGAATTCTAAGTTGTGCACAAGCTCCCCTCCTCCGTCTTCCTCCTCTCCTAGTAGAATGTTATGTTATGATGGTCAGAGTCCTTAAGTAATCAGGACCAACAGTGGACAGTTCCTTCACTACGAAAGGACGGACACTTCGATCTGAATTTCAATTGTAATGAGTTTGCAAACGGAGCGACCAGTAAATTCTAGATTTTATGCTTTTCTAATCGAATTTATATCGATCGTTTGTTTGAATTAAAATATTTATTGCAAACTCGTTGGATTTTATTGGGCGAGCGATGGCTTTCACATGGTTGATTATTATTTATGCCTTTATTTATTTTAATCGATATATGGAACTCATATTTATATAGAACTCATATTTAGGTATATAAAATTACCGATATGAAAGCATATATCCACAATTACTGTCCTCTCGCCAACTAATATAACTTTAATTCTCTCCGAAGATAATATCCAAGGAAATGAATGAAACCATTTAGAAGTTAAGTTCCATGAATTCTGACTCGAACAGATCGTGATTTTCACAAATAGCTGATAGAAAATCTCTCTCTCTCAACTTTATCCGATTCCAATTATTTCGACTGTGTCGATTTTTGGAAGAAAGGAAGCTTCCACTTTGCCAACGAGTTTAATAACGATTTATTATTGAGTATTTTGGACTTTGTGCTATCAGATCCACTGCATCCACATCGTCGAACGTCGGACGGTCACGCAGAGCAGAGCAGAAGGTCTTCGGCAAACGATTCACACATGGCTTGAGCGAAACTGCCGGATGAATTTGGAATGAGCCATCCTATCGATGGAAAACAAACCCTGCTGCCCTGCCCTGCCCTGCACAAGACAAACAACTCGTGGCCAGCCAACGGAAGGATTCGGTTGAAGCAAATTTCTCCTCGACTTCGGCTGCTGGGTTTTGCTACCAAATCAAATCTTCAATTAATTTCCAAATCAAATATTCCGTGCACTTGCCAAAGCAGTCGTCTAAAGGCTCCCGACGCCAACCAACCAATGTATTTTGCCAGAATATATTTTATGAACTCGTAAATCCTTGTGGTTTATCAAAACTATGGACATATTTAAAGTGTATCCTCGTCCCCCATGCCAGTGGGAGGCCGATCGAGGTCCTTGAAGTCCTGTGCTCTACAACTACATCATCTACATTTGTGTCTTTGTAAGCCGAGTTTCAAAATACAAACAGTTTAACCTGCTGGTGGAGCTTAATTTATGAATCAAAGCAAGGCAAGGCAAGGCAAGGAGCGAAGCGAAGCAGCCATAAGAATACGAAATTAGACGCAGAGCAATTTAAGCCTTTTGCACTTCACCGATGCATAATCCCACATTAATGCTCCGCTCCGCTCCGCTCGCCCAACCCCCCTCCCCCGGAACAAGACAAATAACCTTGACGTGAAAACACAACAACAACGACAACGACGACGACGACCGTCGGTGTGGGAAACTCGACAATTGTCCCACTGTGGAGTGGGATGGGATTCTCGTACCAACGACGACGACGACGACGACGACGATGGTGGTCGGAGGCGATGGGAATCGACAGGTGAGCAGGAAACTGCGAAGGAGCAACAGCAGCCTTCGTCGTCGTCGGAGCTAATGAATCAGAAATGATTTCGTTGCATAGTTTTAAGGCTGCGAGGCCATGTCTACGTTCTCGATTCTACGATAGTCGGCTTTAGTGTCCTTGTTGGTCTTCTCTTTGTTGTTTGGCTATGTGTGTGTGGGTGAGTGTATATTTGTGAGGAACTGTGTGAGTGTGTATTTGAGCTCGAATAAACAACCAACAGCCCCATCCTCCATGGTGTCGTTTATGCGAGCACCTTAAGGACATCCCGAGTTCTATGGGCCTACGAGCGTCTTCGGAGTCGTAATGGTGAGCAGCAGGAGCATATTTAAGGGTAAATTTATGGCACCCTCTTCTATCGTACCACGGAGAGATGGGTCGTCTTTTGCCCTCGGTTACTCAGGACAGAACCCTATGGATGAACATCTCCCCTTTCTTCGAGGCCTCCTGAAATCGGGCCACTCTCTTTAACATCTCTCATCCTCATAAATAATAGAAAGCGAAATTTTGCAGGTTGCCGCTGGCCATATGTTCGACTCACATGACCGTTCGAGGTGGCTCACTTTTCACGCATGTCATCATTTTGGTCATGATCCAACCGTTACCGTGGTTGAATTTCCAACACCGGTTGCCTTCGCTTCTGATCCTTGACGTGACGTGACGTGACTCGGAGCCCAGCATCCTGCACTAAGTGGTCGTCAGGGACAACAGAAGGAGAGGAAGGATGATGATGTGGCTTGTTGTCTCGCTAAGAATTCACTCCATGGCCAATAGTTATGGGTGGGGTCGAATTCTCAGAGATCCC
The DNA here is from genome assembly GCA_017309665.1 of Coelopa frigida. NCBI lineage: Eukaryota > Metazoa > Arthropoda > Insecta > Diptera > Coelopidae > Coelopa > Coelopa frigida. The sequence continues at coordinate 6,066,100 of CM029562.1, forward strand.
AAAAGGTTTGTGGTATTGCTTATGCATTCGCAGTTTCTGGCACTTTCTGCTGAATAAAGGTCCAAATTAAAGGGCTCTTTGTCCACGTAAATAGGCCAAGATGGTCTGTCAAAGGTTCTTTATTGTCATCTCATTAATGGGATGATTTCTCTCTTTGTCCGACAATGGGCATAATTTATCAGACCTTTCCCTTGTCCATATTGCTTTTTGGTTCACATTAATTATTCATTAGCTTTCCTACATGCAATTAACTTCATAATTGGGGTCAGTGTGATCCCACTAGATGACCTCAAAATTTTTTTTATAAGGAGTCAAGGAATACATAAAAGTTGGTCCAAAAGATCCTCTCAAACAATAATTTAGTTCGATTCCCATGGGATAACCTCCGACTTGAAACTCACCTTTGAATGCCCCGGAGTATCTGAAACTCACATCGAAATAAAATAAAAATATAATGGAAATAAAAAATTAACACACAACAAAGGAAGACAAATATTTATGTGTAAATGAAGAGAGGGGAGGGAAAATAATATTATATACCATATGTACATCACTACATGAACACCAACTACCACTACATCTATATCAATATCAATATCGAAATGAAGTCGATTATTTATTTGGGGTTTAAAATGTTTCTCAAATTTATTTAATTGCAATGTTTAAATAGATTAATATAGTAATATTTTGTTTGGTTTTTTTTTTTTTTTTTGTATTTTTTTTTTTGTTTTGTTTGGTTTGTTTGTTGTTGTTTGTTTTTGTTGTTGTTGTTGTCTTTTTTAAATTTTTATTTATATTTATGACTATTAATAATATATTTTTAATGCCTTTTCGTTAAATTGTTCACAATTAAATCATTTTTTGCGCTTGCAACATCGACGACAACGAAGACGCATTGACGCACAGCAATTTGCCTATGCTGCATCACATTTAGTCATGCATTGAGTTGTATATATATATATATATGTTTGTATATATATATATTTATATGTATATATGAATATATAACTGTACTTCATATTTAAATATTCTTTGCGGATTTGTTTAACAATATTTAAAGGACATCCATTTAAAATTCTCTAATAGCTGCATATTCAATCATAATAATAATAATAATAACGACGATAAACATAACCATAATCACGTTAAATGTAATCACGATAAATATAATTACGATAGAGATAACAATCATGATAATAGAAAAAAACTATTGGTTGAAAAAAAAAACAGAAAAAATTCAACGTAGACACAAAAAAAAAAAAGGAACGATGATGAAACAATTGCATTTTGATTTATTTTGTTTTTCTTTTTTCTTCATTTACTAAATATTTTAAAGCATTTGTGTTCTGCAACATTTTGTATTTTATGTGAGTTCTTCTTTGGATTTCGAGGTTTTTTTTTGTATTTATTTTTTTTAGGTGTTTGTTGTTAATTTATTCAATTTATGCGTTTAAGCAATAAATTTGCATTTACATTGAAATATTTTAATAGATTTTTTAAGTTTAAGGTTTAATGCCGTTTATTAACATGCCATTGTTTAGTCGGTGTGTGGGTTTTTAATATATATGTATGGTATCTTTACACTCTACATATATCTGGATACTTTGATAAATAAATTCAGCTAAACATTCACGTAGATTTAATTTGGATTTATTTAATTAACATTTAGTTTTAAATTCATTTCATTTAAGAGTTCCATCAATTAATCGTTCGCATTAAGTTACGTTTAAGGGATTCTAGTTAGACCTGCTCTTGAGACCTCCGGCTCTCCCTCCACGATGGAGCACCGATCCCAAGGGTCGACCAATACTGAGTGGCGCTTATCCCTACCCTCACTCCCCTCACTCGCCTCCCTCCCTCCCTCTACTTCGCTCCAACCCCAACCCTAATCCTCGGCGGCAGAGCGTGAAGACGACCCAGAAGACGGACTGACTGAATGGAAGAAGAACAATCCTTTAGAGGATAGAAAGAAAAGTCGAGGAAATGTCATTCGAAGAGATGATGGAAAATTGGAATTGGGAAAATATTCTAAGACCCAGATCGAACAACCCAGGTGTCCAGAGATAATACTAGTATTTAATAGTTGACCCCGAATAGTCTCGTTTGTACACTTTTGCTCGAAACCTTTTGACCGCGCCCCATTTGTCACTTACCTCGTCGGAAAATGTGCGCCAAAAACTAGCGCCACTCAGTACCAGGCGTGTAGTAGAGTGCAATTATCGTTATTTTGGAAATACATTTATAGCAACATTTAAATATATAGAATTCTTGTTTTATTCTCGGTTTTAGCTTCTCTCAAGGTTATGTGTAAAAAAATCGTGTTCAGAATACATTTTTCTTTTTTAATTGGTTTTTTGCATTTAAAGTAATTTTAAAGTAATTTCGTTTGCATTTGTGTTGTGTTGTTGTTTTTTTTTTAATCTTGTGTTTTTAAATAGTTCTTCATTTAGTTCAAACATTTAGCTCTTCATTTAACTACTCTAGTTTTGCATTTACTTATATATCTCTCTCTCTCTTCGGAGTGTTCTTCTTTTTCTCTATCATTGGGAGAATAGAACGATTTGTGTTCAACTTTCGATTCTCTCGTTTTGTTTTCGTTTCCGCTTCTTGACTCGACGCTTCCGTTGCTGAATTTTTGGTAGCAACAACTCCTTCACCTTCGTGTCCTCTAAATAAAAATATATTTTTGTTTTAAACTTTTATTTTTTTCCTTGATTTGCTTAGCTTCTTCTTCGCTTAATTTTTTCTTTTTTCTAAGTTTTTTTTTCTCTTCTTTGTTGCTCTTGTTGTTGTTGTTTTCTATTAAAGTTGTTGTTGTCTGTGTACAATTAAGTTTACATTTAGTCCCTAAATTTTGTGTGTTTTTTTAAATTTCATTTCATTTGCGTTTTCTCTTTTCAATTAAGATATCTCTCATTCGAAGAAGTTCCACCAACTTAACAGTAAAAATATATTTATTCATGTCTGTCTCCTCTTTCCCTCCTCCTCATCCTCCTCTTTGCTTGTCTTCGTTTTTGTGGTTTTCTCTTAGACTTTTCATAAAAAAAAAAAACAAATTTGATTAACTTTAATTACTTTAGTATGCGTTGGGGCGAGTTTGGTTTTGGTTTTCTCTCTTTTCTCTTGTTTACAATAAACGATTCACGCGTGTTTAAAATTGTTCACAATTGTTTTTTTTTTTTTTTGTTGGTTTTCTCCTCTCCTCCTGTTTGTTTTGCTAACTTCGGGGGGGCGGGGGGTGCGTGGTTTGGGCGTAGATGCTGCGATTTCGTTTCCATAGATGTCGGATCCAGGTCCTTCTTAGACGCCCTGGGCGAGACTTTCCTTCGGCAAGGCCATCATCGACTGGTCCATGGGCTGGTGGGGCAGAAGGAAGGGCGAGGCGAGCATTTGGAGAGGGCTACGGGAGAGAGAGAGAGAGAGATGGCGACATATGAGTAAAAATCATAAGGGCGGAGTAAAGGTAAAAATGAGAGAGTTAGACTGAATTCGTCGAGGGAGCCGCCCGCTCGTCTGCCGTGGAATTCAAATCAATCAAAATCCATGAGTGAAGGATTTGCGATTAAATCCCCAAACGACAGACGGACGGACGGCTCTCTCTCATCGTAGTTTGTTTGTATGATGTCGTTGGATACTCACTCGAAACTGGCAGCGGCAGCGGCTGCGGCCGGATTTCGTACCGAGTGCAGAGCCTGTGAGTTTTTGGCACGTGCCAGTAGCGTCATCACGGTCCTTTTCGTTGGATTCATGCCCGATCGTGGGACGCCCAGAAGCGGTCGCTTGCGTCCCAAGCCACCAGCTGTGGAGGAGACAAAGAGAGAGAGAGAGAGATAGAGAGAGAGAGCGATGAATGAGTGGGTGGATGGATTGATGTATGGAGAGAAGAGTGGACGGATGGAGGGAGGGAGAAGAGGATGGATGGAGGGATGAGAGGATGTTAGGTGAGAAGAGTGGATGTTAGGAGAGAAGAGCGAATGAATGGATGGTGGTACATTTTTCATGGATTATTAGATTTTCACCACATTTGTAACGGTCGTCGAGGGACACCCCATCCCCCCCCACCACTCCCTCCAACCGAAACTCACCGATATTGATTGCCTTGACGCCGCGCAACGCCGGATGAAGCAAAGCGCCCGGTGGATCCAACAGTGCCAACGTCGATGCGGTCGTCTCAGCTTCGCTGGGCATCGAGAGCGCCGACGGCGGTTGGGCCGAGGCGAGACCGGTGACGGCGGCCACACCTGTTGCCGGCTTCAGAATGCCAGCCATACCGACGGCGGTCAGTTGATGCTGCAGCGCAACGGCCATGGCTGTGGGATGAACTGCAGAGAGAGAAGAGACAAGAAGAGAAGGGAAAATAAGAGACGAGACGAGAAGTGGAAATCAGATGTGAGTCAGTGATATGAGCAGCGATGCCAACCTAAACAGAGGAAAACTCCGTGTGATACACTGAAAATATCCGTTTATTTCCGTGTTTAGTACAAAATCATATTTTTAAAGCAAAAAAAAAAAAAAATGACCATTTTCATAAAAAATTCCAAATTTAATAATTTTTGATAGAAAATTCTAAATTTGATAATTTTTGATAGAAAATTCCAAATTTGATAATTTTTGATAGAAAATTCCCAATTTGATAATTTTCATAGAAAATTCCAAATTTGATAATTTTTGATAGAAAATTCCCAATTTGATAAAATTTCAAATATGATAATTTTCATAAAAATTCCAAAATTTGATAATTTTCATTCAAAATTCCAAAATTTGATAATTTTCATAAAAAATTCCAAAATTTGATAATTTTCATACAAAATTCCAAAATTTGATAATTTCATAGAAAATTCCAAATTTGATAATTTTCATACAAAATTCCAAAATTTGATAATTTTCATAAAAATTCCAAAATTTGATAATTTTCATTCAAAATTCCAAATTTGATAATTTTCATAAAAAATTCCAAAATTTGATAATTTTCATACAAAATTCCAAAATTTGATAATTTTCATAGAAAATTCCAAATTTGATAATTTTCATACAAAATTCCAAAATTTGATAATTTTCATAAAAAATTATAAAAAATATAAAACATTTTTAATACATATTTTAAAAATCTTTCGAAGTGAAATATCTGTAGATTTGGTGAATTTTAACGCAAACTTCTGTGTCTCCGCCAAGGGGTCAAATTTCCGTAGAACACGGAAATATCCGTGTAGTTGGCATCGCTGGATGGGAGTCAGTGAAATAAAGAGGAGACAGAAATGAGAGTAGTTCTGATAAATTGGCCTATTTGTCAGGGGTCCGTCTGAGGCTGAAATAGCTCGTGGGTTGGGTTTCATCATCCACTCGATCTCGCATCATCATCATCATCATCTCTGTCTGTTTCTTCATCTGACTAGATGTCTGTCTATCTATCTGACTGGATATCTCTCTATCTCACTTTTAGTCTCTCTATCTGGCTGACTGTCTGTCTCTATATCTGACTCTGTGTCTCTGTCTGCCTCTCAATCTGACTGTCCCTCAACCTCGCCTGTTTTTCTGTCTCTCTGTCGCCCTCCAACTCGTCCCTAATTTCGGGCCACTCAATCAGCGCAGATCCTGTAGTGTTGAGTCGTGTCCAGTTCAGTTCAGTCCAGCCGACGTCCCCCCCCCCCCCCCTTCCCTTCCCCCCTCTTGATGGTACTCACTTGAGGCCGCGCTCGAGGGTGTCGAAACGCTGTCGATGCCGCTGGATGTCGCGATGGCCGTAACGCAGTTGGTTGTGGCCGTTGTGTGCGATTGGTGCGAGATCAGCGAAGGTTGCTGCTGCTGTGATTGTTGATGATGGTGTGCGTGTGGGTGGGAATGTGCGTGTGGATGTTGTTGCTGCTGTTGGTGGAGGTGGGGAAGTTGTTGTTGTTGCTGCTGTTGTTGTTGGTGTTGTTGTTGTTGTTGTTGTTGGTGCTGCTGTTGTTGTTGGTGCTGGTGATCACCGTTGGCGGTTGAATCGCGACAGCCGTCACTCTTGTCGGTAGCCGAACAATCCATGCCGACGGTATCGCTGTCGGATTTCTCATCATTCGATGTGTCCATGTCGGTGACGCCGCCACCATTGGGGCTCTGTTGTTCCCCCGAGAGACTCTGGGCGGGTGTCGAGGTGAGCGCCTGCATCTCCCACATCTGCTCCTGCCGTATGTCATCGTGATAATCCTGCAAACGGTAGGTAGAACGAGAAGGAGGGAAGTTAACATAAGAATAACAACGGGTAAGAATAACAAAAGCTAAGAATAACAAAAGCAATCCCGTCGTCGTCGTCGTCAATCCAATTAAAGTGAAACATGATTCACTCCAATCTCCATTCTTCACTCAAATCTCCATTCTTCACTCAAATCTCCACTCTTCACTCCACTCTCCACTCTTCACTCTAGTCCCCACTCTTCACTCCAATCTCCACTCTCTTCACTCCACACAATCTCCACTCTTCACTCCACTCTTCACTCCCTAAACAAGCTTCTTCCCGTAGGACTTTTCTCCCAACTTCCATCAGGACGTTGGGACGTTGAAAGTGGATCGTTTGCATGCCTCCAGTCACCAGAGAAACCTTAAGAGTGTGGAAAGAATTTCTGTGTGGTTCGAAGGAAATTGAGATGCATGTCCTGTAGATTGCTGATTGGGCTCTGAACATTGTTATTGTTGCCATTGTTATTGTTGCCATTGTTATTGTTGCCATTGTTATTGTTATTGTTGCCGATGTCGCCCAACAATGCCTTAATGAGATGTAATGCAGGACAATGAAGATATCAAGGACCCTTCTACACTCTTCAACCTGTTGCATATTGTGAGTTGTTGAGGACTCGGGATGATGCTTTTTGTAGAGAGTGGGTGGGATTTAATATTCTGATCAAGAAGTGAACTTTAATCATTTGGTGTAAAACTATCACCTTCCACCAGATTCACCTTAATTTTCCAACACCTGCACCTTCCTCCATCTTCTACCTTCACCTTCCTCCACCTTCTACCTTCACCTTCCTCCATCTTCTACCATCACCTCACCTTCAAGAGATTATTTCTAATCACCTTGAACCATCGAAAACCAATAGACCATAAGAAACGCGTGCAATTTATCTTCGGCACATATTGTATTATCCTCAAATGTAATTAGTGAAATCGTAACTTTTCCACTCCCTTCCCCCCACTGATTGAGAGGTTTTCTCGAAATCCTTCCATCGCAAATCTTCTGCTAGAGTTCGTTAATAAAAGCTTCGTGAGGTCATCGGGTGATTCTCACTAATGGAATCTCCTAGCCACGATAGATAAAATAGTGTCACAAACAACTTTCGGTACGCCTCCACCACAAAACGAAAACGAAAAACACCTGCCACTAAATTAGCCTCGTAATTGGCATGGTAAATAACCGTGCGAGACCCCAGGGACCCAATGACAACCGGCAAGTGGGATCGAAACTCGATCAAGGTACGTAGTAGAAAAAACTTTGGTAATTTACAGAGAGCTTCGCACCCGGAGAACTCGGGACTCGAATGACCAATAAGTTGACAGCACTTTCTCACCGACCTCACGTAGCCTCATGTAATGGCTGGCGGGAAGCCTTCGCCGATTGCGAACGGAATTTATTATCGATCAGCGTCCAATGACTTCCGACGGATGTCGAAGTTGAACTTGGTTTCGTGTGTGAGCGGGGTGTGTGAGAGCGGGAGGATGGTGGAGATGTCGATGGGATTTCTATTCCATGTTTGTTCTTCCTCTGACTGAACCTCGCCTCATGCCGAAGGACGTCACACACACTGAACCAAATTAACTGCGAAGTTTTTCCTTCGTCCTTTCTGTTCTCTCCCCACCTCAGCTGACCCATATCCCTGGCATTTGAATTCGTACGTGCGAGAGAGAAAAGGATTCGCAATTCTTCTTTATTCCCGTTTTGCCGAAGTAATAAATTTTGTGGACTTTTATTTGAAAATTATTTGCTGCTGCTGCCGACGTTTCCATGTCCTTTCCATGCTCCTCTCCACCTCTCTCCCCCGTCTTCATCCTGTTGGCCACAACCGCCGAACAGAGGTCGACTGAGCCAAGTGACGGCCGTCTAGACCAACGAAACCCCACCCGACCCCGGCTCGGTTGCGGAATTAGGGCTGCCAGGGATGGATGTGATTTATGGATTTGGCTATAGAGGGACACGTCTCGTTCGAGCCGAAAAACAATTTCACTTTTTATGCCGCATAAAGACCTATTTTTATTGTCGACTCTCGGGACACGACGACGACAACGAAGAACACGATGAAACAAGGTTCTGAATTAAATTTATCGATGATTGAGGGCTTGGCTTATGATTTATCGCACGCGTGCCCGGTTGATGAAGGTGATCAGGGACAGGGGAGGGGAGGGGAGGGGAGGGAGGTTCCTTCACAAAGGATATTAATTCAATAGCAATTCGCTTACGGCGGATTAAACTTAATTACGCACTGATGACGATGACGATAACGAGATGAATGATCGCGAGGTCGAGGGCGAGCGAGGGCGAGGAAGAAGACTCACAATTGCATTGAACTTTTCATGCGTTTCCGTTTCATTTCCCCGCCCACCAACGCCCATCTCCGCCCTCCACCGGCCGACCTCCCGCTCGTTATTGAATTAGCTCGCAATCGAGTGAGCATCAATTAACGAGGGGTGGCCAAGAGGAGCGGGGGGGGGGTGATGTATGAGAGAGGTTGTTGGAAGCCATCGGCGAATCCGGCTGACGCGAATCCCACGAAATTCTCTGCAATTGCTGAGTGTGAAAAATGAATTCTCGCCAATCGCGAATCCGGCGGAAACGACGACGACGGCGACGGCGTGACGGCGAGGGAGGAAGGTGTAAACACTTATAAATTATTTGGGGTTTCATTACGGCCGCCTTCCCGATCCACGGCCCCGCCCCCTTCCCCTCTAGTCGTGACAGGCGCCATCTGTCTCTCTTCCTCTACTTCTCCGACACCATCACCAGCTGCCGCGAATCGCTTGGGATTTCACATTTTTTCCATCTCTCATCTCTCATCTTCCATCTCTCTCTCTCCTGTCTTTTTCGCCGACGTTTTTTTTTTTTCGTTTTAATTTCCCTTCGCTGACGGTTTTTTGTAATTAAAATTTTAATGGTTTTTAATGGTTTCCCTTGGAATCCCACCGTCCATCCATTGATGAGAGCGTGGCCGAGAAAGAATCGAGTCGACGCCTGGAGTTTTTATTGATTTCCAGGAACTCGAGGTCTCGAGGGTCGTCATCGCCGTCTGGGCCGAGAGGGTTTTTTTTACGGGGCTTTATCTTTCGCAAGGGTTTTTTCTTTTGCAAGGCTTTTTCTTTTGGAAGACTCTTTCTTTCACAAGGCTTTTTCCACAAGGATATCAAGAAATTTTAAAGGATATCGAGTAATTTAAATTGGACTCGAATAGAATTCGATTCGGTTGATGTCGTGTGAAGTGCTGAGGGAATATTTTGTGGCTCGAAATCCTTTCGAGGATCTTTAAATACCAAACAAACAATGGTGAAGAATTCTTTATACACAAACGTCTTCAAGTTCTCTCCCTGGAGAGCCTTCTTTCTCAAGAGCTGTGACAAGAACTTGAACTGAATGAATCGTCTTCCATCTCTGGATGAAATCCCAAACTCGAGGCTTCCGATAAGTCGACCCTGGCCTCAATCCCAATTCCGTCGAGTCGAATTCCCGGAGAGTCAACAAATGAGATTTGCGGATTAACTTCCATTTTTTTCCTTCGACCTCTCGTCCTCAGCAGAAGCCTGTAATTATTTTTCTCTCCTCAATTATCCTTTATGCCTGCGCCCCGAACTCTTTGTATTTTTATGCACATTTTCCTTCTCGGTCACATTCCCAATCGGCTTTGATCTCCTTCTTTTCTTCTTCTACTCTACTTTGTAGGGTGAAACTTCTCTGCTTTCGAATGACATTGTTGCCACTTTGTTATATTACCATGGAGAATTCGTTGGAAAGAAAGAATGACCCTAGAAGACGAGAGGGAGGAGGACGAGGAAGACGAGAGGGAGAAGCTCGAGGAAGATGAGAGATAGCTGGAGGAAGACGAGAGGGAGAAGCTCGAGGAAGACGAGAGGGAGAAGCTCGAGGAAGACGAGAGGGAGAAGCTCGAGGAAGACGAGAGGGAGAAGCTGGAGGAAGATGAGAGAGAGAAGCTCGAGGAAAAAACCAGCAGACGAGCGAACGAACAAACGAAGGAGAAGCAAAATCAGAAAGAGTGAGAAAGCAAGGCAAATATTATCGTTATTTCGAGACGACTTTCGAGTCCTTCAGGACTCTAGAGACGCGCAGCGCTCGGGACAAAGGAGCACGATGTCGTTTCAGGTCCTTTGCTTAATCACTCCATGTTGTTCTTCTTCATCTTCTTCTGTTTCTTGGCTTGGCTTGGCTTGTCTTGGTTATTGTTATTGTTATTGCTATTGTTGTTGCTTTGTCTCGCCCTCATTCTCTTTTTAATGATATGTTAATGCGATGCGATATGAGGCGAGATGGGAGGCGGTTGAAACGAGGCGTGGCTTTAAATGAAACGACATGCGGCTGACGGCAGAAGACCCGGGAAAAGCAGTCGGATGTCCTTTGTGAAGACGAAGCGAAGACGCAGGCGATGTTTGGGGGGTTGGGGGCGTGGCCAGCTCGGAGTCTGAGTCCCGGGCGCGAGGCCAGGTTACGTGCTCAAGTACTTCCGGCCCGCCTGAAGCCGCCTGTTGTTGCCACAAACCTTCTCCAACCTCGTCTCTTGCACCGTTTTCATATTCTTCATATTTTCTTTTTCTTTGCTTCTTCACATGTCCTTTTTTGTCATTGTTGTTATTACGACAATTGTTTTTGTTCCTGACATTGTTGTTATTCCTGCCGTTGTTGTTCTTGCCATGCAAATTTCTCCACATGTCTCCTCACACCGAACATACATATTTAATGAGAAAAAATGCCTCCATTCCACGCGCTCCAGCGACGACTTCACCATTGACTGAGCTTCAGGCTCCCTTCTCCCACCTCAAACTCAAACTCAACCTCGAACCCTGCCCCACCCCTTGCCACGCCTCCCCACGGCACGCTGCTCGGAATTTATCGGGCGAATTAATGCGTCGCATAAATAAGAGATACGAATGCAAATGCTTCTTCTTTCGTTTCGTTTTGCCGCGAAGCCAATTGAGGCGGCAGCAGAGGCCGTCGCTCGACATAATTCATGGAGCTGCTTCCGGGCTGGCTCATTCTCTATATGATTTCATTTCCAAAGCCACGACACAGCTGCATAATCATTGGTATTTCTCTCCTGCTGCTCCAGCTCAGTATCATTGGATGTCTCTCGTGCTCTCCCAGAATCATGGACTTCACCTCTCCTTCTCGTTCAGAATCATGGGTTTTTCTGCTCCTTCCTCCACTCCATGGGGTCCACGAAACAGTCGCAGGTTCGCCGGAGTCTCGTCCTTCGGTTTGATCCCTGGCCTCCTGGTCTCCCGATCTGGATTTATCAGATTTCGCATCGTTCTCTTGCTGAGTTTAGCGAAGCGAAGGAACCTCTGGCAAGAAGCGACGGCCTCCAAGTGGCAACATATGCTGCTCCTATCGACCTCACTCCTCCTTTCTGTCTCTCGCTCCTCCTTTTTGCCTCTCTCCTTTCTGCTTCTCGTGTTGCAACCGCTGCCATCTGCGCATCCGGGAGCGCATTAAACTCAGATAACGCAGCGCCTGATCGACTCCTTGTTCGACTTGTGCGATAGGAGCAAGAACGAGGCGGCAGCAACAGCGGCAGCGACATCATAAAACCGCAGCAACAACAGGGAGGAGGAGGCCATTATCAGCAACTGCAACAGCACCAATAACAGCAGCAATAACAACAGAAAGAATAGCAGCAATAACAACAGAAAGAACAGCAACAACAATAACAATGACTCAAACCACTAACAACAACGATAACAAGAACGACATCAAAACAACTGCAACAAGAACTACTTATGATAGCGACAACAAAAGCAATAAAATCTGTGGCGAGTTAGAAGCCGCCGCCTCCGCAGGCTCAGATATATGAGCAAGAGAGAGAGAGAGAAAGGGAGGGAGGTAGGGGAGGTTGTGAGAGAGAGAAAGAGAGCGATAAAGAACGAGAGCGATGGAGAACTAGAGCGATAGAGAAAGAGAGAAAGAGGGAAAAACGAGCGATAGAGAAAAATGGAAACTCTTCAACTTTTAACTCAGTCAGATTTAGTGGAAATTAATTTTCTGCTCTACTTCAGCTCGAGCGCTTTAATGCTGACTCTTATTCATTGTTTCTCTCTCTCACTCTCTCTCTACCACATTCAGCCTCTCTCTTCCACATTCAGTCTCACTCTTTCTAACCCACTTTCACTCTCTCTCTCTCTCTCTCTCTTCCAGCCTCCCTTCTCCGTCTAGCTCATTCACCTCAATCAAGCTCCACATTATGCTCCATTTTACGCTCGCATCCAACGTAATTAAACAAGCTGATTCATGTCGAAAATCTATAACGAAGGCAGTAGAAAATTTCAGGATCCTCTGTTAAACTCCCATCGTGTTTAAAGGATTCCGTCTTCATGCGACGATCTTTGTAAAGAGTTCTCCACATACCACAAACGTTTGCCATTGCGGCCAATTAAAGGCCGCCTCACTCAAACTAACCATCAGACATCTCAACCTTTGATAGCGGAGTCAAGAGAGCATGAGAAACTGAAATCTCTTTGAAGCCATGACTGAAATCTCTCGTTGATGCCATGACTGAAATCTCTCGTTGATGCCATGACTGAAATCTCTCTTTGACTTTGATGCGAAAAAAGACATCCTTTGTTTGGATTCCGCTAACGACGACCATAAGTCGTCTGGTCCTTTGGGGCTTGAGAAATTTGCTTTCGACGCGCGAGATCTTCAAAATAAATGCATAAATCTGGTTTTTACAACAAATCTTCAGGAATAATAATTTCAGAAAAAAAATCGGCAACAACGATCTCAAGAATAACATTAACAACAACAATTTCAACAATAAATTCAACAACAATTTCAACAACAATCTCAACAATAACCGCAGCAACAACGATCTCAACAACGAGCACAACAAGAAGCACAACAATAACATTAACAACAACAAGGACCAAACAACAAGAACCAAACAACAATGATCATAACAACAACGATCATAACAACAACGATCATAACAACAAGAATTCCTCCGACAACACTTCATGACTCGGGCATGCCGGCGAAGGAAAATGCAATTTTTTAATAATGCATCACCGCCCCCTGGGCCACGCCCACAGTCGAGCACTCGGAGCAGCATTCGGTCGGTGTTTCTAGGTTACCTCGCCACGAAATGAGGTTTCGCCCGAATGCGGCCGCCACTCGCAACGGACCAAAGGTGGGTCAGAAGGGGGAGGGTGGATGAAGAATTTGGGGATGGTGGCTGGAGTGCGGAGTTCGGGAGCATTCTGCGCCAAAGCAAGAGGTTTCGCTAAGTGCTTTTTTAATTGAAATTAAAATGCTGCTTTGGCGCGAAAATTGTCCCGCGATGAATTTGCGTTCGCGACCGACCGGTGACGAGGCGACGCGAGTCGAGTGGAGTAGATTTTGGGTGGAGAGGAGAGGAAGGAGGAGGCGTGACCAGGACAGAAAGGAGGAGGAATGACCGGGACAGATAGGAAGAGGCGTGACCGGGTCAGGAAGGAGGAAACGAGACCGGGTCAGGCCGCGTGTCCTGCTTTTGGTCTTGCCTAATTCACAATTTTATAGTGAAACGAAACAGGAACAACTACGATAGACTCATCTCCCTCAATCTCAATCGCTCTCACTCCCTTTCACTCACTCCTCCTCACTCACACTCTTTCACTCACTCTCAACCACTCCCTCCCTCCTTCACTCTCACTCACTCCCTCACTCACTCCCTCACTCTCCCTCCCTCACTCTCCCTCCCTCTCTCTCTCTCTTTTCCTCTTCACCATTGATGAGCATGTCGGTTAAAAATTGAAATAAATGTTTTATGCTTTTCATGCGATGCATGCAACGTTTCCCAGAGTTTTACCTAATATGTTCTTTCCACTTCTCTCTTTTATCCTTACTCTACCTCTTCACCTCTTACTCCCCACCTCTCTCTCTCTCCACCTCTTACTCCCCACCTCTCTCTCTCTCCACCTCTCACCCCACCTATTTCTCCTTTTATTTTTTGGACAGCTTTTTCCTGCAGTCGTTTGTTCGCTGTCAAATAAATCGAACACTTCCCTCTCTTTCACTCTCACTCATTTCACTCATTCAAACCTCGCCTCGTCTCCTTCCACCTGAATCCAAGCTCCACCTCCACCTCCCTCCACCTGAATCCATGGACACCTCGCTCATTCATTGACTGAAGAGCTCCTCTTGGCTCTAACTCGAGTCCTGTTAACCCGCATCCATCCCTCCCTCACACCCCTCTCTGGTGAACTCAATTGCTGTGAAACAAATAAAAACTCAATCTCTCTGTCTCGCTCGAACTCCTTCCTGGGGTCATTTTGAAGCGTTTTAGTTTTCGCTTCCCCGATATTCAAATGGGTCTGTATTTGTGAACATGTAAACATAAGAGAAAAGAGTGAGAGGGTGAAAAAGAGTGAGAGGGAGAGAGAAAGAGCGGGAGAGAGAGAAAGAGAGAGTGAGAGGAACTTCAAATGTTCTCTCGTTTTTCGGGTTGGCTTCCTCCACATTTTACACTGACTTTTTCCAAAACTCATTTCGTAACATTTTCCACTCACGTGTCCTAAAAATAATGGTAGTGAAAAATGCAGCCAAAAACTGCAATGAGGAGCTGCAGACCAAAAACAAAGGCCAATGGAGAAGGATGTGGGGGGAGTTGGGGAGAGGAGCAATTTATAGTTTTTGAATAAACATTCATTCATTGCTCGTTTCGCACAAATATCCGCGAAATGCTCTTTGAAAATCTCATAAATCGAATCGTGGATGAAAAACGCTGCCATAAATGATCTCAATTAAAAAACCTCAATTTGGGGAAAAAAATATTAACTTAAAAATAAATATCAACTTGAAAAAAAATATCAACTTGAAAATAAATATCAACTTGAAAAAAAAGTGAATTTGAAAAAAAAATGTCAACTAGAAAAAAATATAATATTACAAAATACATAGATAAATTTAAATAATAAATAAATTCAAAAAATACATAAATTTAAAAAATATATAAATTTAAAAAATAGAGAAATTTAAAAAATAAATCAATTTAAAAAATAGAGAAATTTAAATAATAAATAAATTCAAAAAATACATAAATTTAAAAAATAAATCTCTTTAAAAAATAGAAAAAATTTAAAAAATAGAAAAAATTTAAAAAAATAGATAAATTTATGAAAAAACAATTCCGAATCGGATTTAATATTAATACCACGCTGAATTCGAAGAGATGTGAAATAGAATGCAATTTATTTCCCGCAACGAAAAAGTGAAATAAAAAAAGAATTGTATTCCATTGGAGTTGGAGCTGAAATTATTCCAATGGTGGGCTGTAGGTTTTGGAATCCATCCATCCATCCATTTCAGGACAAGTGACAACAATAATTGTCGGTCGATCGAAGAGTACAAGCGTTGCTTCGATGAAAAGCAACGCCGGAGAGCAATAAATTTCACTCCATCACCTGATTAAACCCAACCATTTTGGGACATTGGGTGGTTGGTTGAGAGTTCTTTTCATGATGGCCTCCCCGACGAGCTTCGACAGTGTTCGAGAGACGAGCTTCAGACGTCCCACTCAACCAGGTGGGCCGAACCAGGCTGACCCAGACCCCCGGCTGATCCTCGTTCGGTCCTCGTTCTCGGCCTGCAAATTGCTTTCTAATCAGGTGCTGTGGAGACAGGGTCGAGAGAGCGACGTCGACGTCCTGTCGTCACGGTCCGATGCTGCTGTCGTCCTCCTCATCCTCGTTCTCCTCCTCCTCCTCCGTCCTCTCACATTCTGCTGATTGGTTCGCAAACTGTGTTCCTGCCACCTGCCGAGGGCTGGGACGATGACGACGAGGACCATGATGAAATCTTCGCCCGCCTCGGGGTTCGGTCTGGGTCCATAAAAATGGAAATGATTTGCGTGTGTGGCTCCAACTTTTCGTTCGTTCCGTCCGTCCGTCCGTCCGTCCGTCTGTCCGTCTATCGTCGACCTCTGTCTACCCATCGACATTTGTGTCTGTGTCTATCGATCGGTTGTGTTGTCTGTCTGTCTATCGAATGTTCTGTCTATCGGTGGTTCTCTCTCTCTCTATCGAATGTTCTGTCTATCGGTGGTTCTCTCTCTCTCTATCGAATGTTCTGTCTATCGGTTGTTCTCTCTCTCTATCGCCTGTTCTCTCTCCCTATCGACTGTTCTGTCTATCAATTCATACCTATAGCTATTCGTCAGGCATCTGTCTGTCTGTCCATCTGTCCGTCTGTCAGCTGCTCCCCATCGTTCGTTCGGCCTGGGTCTGGACATTTTAGTGAAATTGTATTTCCGCAGGACGTTCGTCGTAATTTCGAAATGAATGAGAGAACGATGGAGGTTGAGAGAACGATGGAGGTTGAGAGAACGATGGAGGTTGAGAGAAGGGAGATCTCTTAGCTGTATTTGGAAGGGAGGAAGGGAAGGTTGGACAAAAGTGCCTTCGGTAGTAAAATTTATTGGAATTCATTTCGAGCCTGAAATTAATGTGGCTCTAGGCCGAGTGCTGGACCGAAGGGTTGAACAGGACGACACTCGACGGCGGAGGTGTTTTAATCAGGAACTGACCTCGTTTGATGATGGGGATGATGAGGGAGGCGAAAGGTTCTTCTTCTTAGCCAAACAATAGTCGAATGAGGTGTGAGGAGTTTGAGGAAAAGTGTGAAGAGGTGGAGAAAAGTGTGACGAGTTGGAGAAAAGTGTGACGAGTTGGAGAATGTGTGACGAATTTGGAGAAAAGTGTGACGAGTTGGAGAATGTGTGACGAATTTGGAGAATGTGTGATGAATTTGGAGAAAATGTGATGAATTTGGAGAAAAGTGTGACGAATTTGGAGAAAAGTGTGACGAGTTGGAGAAAAGTGTGACGAATTAAAGAAAGTTCGCTGAACGAAAGAGAATGCTTTGAAGACCCCTGAGCAAACAATTCAACCAAACCCGCGATGAAGACCTAAACCTCCTGAAGATGATGGAATCTTGGATGGATTCCTTCAGTTCCCTCCCACTAAATCAAGGACCGCCCGCTACTCACCGGCACCAGGAACCTCCTGACCTCCGCCAACGCATACGCGATCCTGGCGTGCGCCTCAGCGGGCGCTGCAAATGTCGAAATCTCCACGTGCAGATCCTCGAACAGGTGGGCGTAACGACTGTCGCCGCTTGCGCGCAGCTCCTCCTCCTTTTTGCGGTCGCGCATCGAGCCACGTCCCAAGACGGCCATTTTACACATCGTGTCCTCCTGCAGGCGCTTCATCGAGTTGCCCTTGGGTCCGAGAAGCTTCCCGACAAAGTTGAACTGCGTGGATATGGATGAGAAAGAAATAAAACAATGAAAGAGAGAATGGAAAGAATGATAGCAAAGAAATAAAATAATGAAAGAGAGAGAATGGAAAGAAAAATAGCAGGGAAATAAAATAATGAAGGAGAGTTAAGCAAGGAATGATAGCAAAGAAAGAGAGAAAACAACGAAAGACAGCAATGAAAAAGAGAAAACAACGAAAGACAGCAGAGAAGGAGATAAAGCAAAGTAAAATATCAAAGCAAAGTAAAATCTCAAAAAGAAAGATGGTTAATGTCCATTTAATGACCCTCTGGAGGAAGGATGGTGGACGATGACGACGATGCCTACCTTTGGATGATCCCTCACCGGAACCGCCACCTTGACGGCCACCTTCACCGGCTTGTCTCGCGTTATATCCAACATCTTTAGTTTCTCTGCAAAAGAAGGAAGAGACAAAATATACATTATCCAAATGCATTAATATTAATTTCCTTGAGGTCGAGGTGAGGGTGGAGAAAGGACTTCAAGGTGGAAAATGGAGTTATTTTAATTCAAATAAATAAGAGTAGAGAGAGGTGAAGTTGTGGATAAATCATGGGTTCATCGTTCCTCTTCTTTATATTAACTTTCCTTTCTCTATTTTTTCCTTTCTTTTTGTTCCTTTCTTTTTCCCTCTCTTTCACTTTCAAACTCGTTTCCGTGGCGAAGCCGAAAGAAAGTTCGAAATCTCTGAATCATTTGATGTGATGATGGAATGCAAAACGGAAGCCACTACCTTCCTCCTTCTCTTCCCTCCCCTCAACAACCAACATTCGCTCCACCGCTGTCTTTCTCCGCATTTAAACGTATTACAAAGGATTTGCGCACCACTTCCGCTCCATGGGGAGCCACGGTGGAGGCGGAGAGGGGCGAGAGAGGTGAAAGCCATGGCGACCGAAGCCAAGTAGACGGGGGGCCCAAAGCCAAATGGATGGGGGAGGGGGGGGGCCCAAAGCCAAATATAGAGGAATCCGGCAATAATTTTATTCATCGACATTCAACAACTCCACGCCGTGGTCGATCCAATCTGGCATCTCTTTGTTTTCGCATCACTCTCTCTCTCTCTCTCGGTCTTTTTTGTCTTTTTTTTGTCTTTCTTTGTCTTTTATTTTCATACATTTTAACGGGGCCCATAAAGTTTTACGTTGCCGACGTCTCCCACTTCGTCGTCGTTGGTCGGTCGTCGTCGTCATCGCCGTCGGTTGTCGGTCGGTCGTCGTCACCGTCGCCGTCGGTCGATGGCGACCTTGGCGGCGTGGCGAGCAAACGGCGTTTCCGGTGCGAGCCATAAAGATGGCGACGTGGATTGTTTTGGGATGAATAAAAAAACAAAAATTGAACCATAAAAACGAGTGCGAGACGTCGGGGGGAGGATGGTGGACAGACGACGTCGCCGACGATAATTGGTCGCCGGGGGGTTCGCGGCGAGAGGGAGAGAGAAAGAGAGGGAGAGAGAGGGAGAGGGAAAGAGAGAGAGAGGGTGAGAGTGAGAGTGAGATGGAGATGGAGAAACCCGTAAATGTCTGCCGAAGAAGCCATCACTTGAGTGACTTCGACGGCTCCAACCTGGCCACAAGGGAGACGAGCCGTGGATTCATTTAGAGCGGGGCGGAAAAAACGTAAACAAGGCTGTTTACGTGTTTTATGGATCGGAAGAAGGACTCTGGAGACGACTCGGAGAAGATGCCGAAGGGGAGTTGATATGAGGCGAGAGAAGACGAGAGAAGATAAGACTAGAGGCGAGGCGAGAGAAGTCGAGGTGAGAGAAGTTGAGGCGAGTTGAGACAAGACGAAGTCGATTCCAAACGACCCAAATCGACCCAAGTTGCGCCACCGAACGAAGACGTATCCGGAATTAATGAACCGCAATTAAATTTAATTAGGAGTTCTTTATCTTCCCGATCCGAACGACAGCCATAGAATAGATTCAAAAGACCATCCCCTGGTGAATCGTCGTGGAGTTGAGCCACCATCCCTCGATGGATTCGGGAGGATTTCCTCGAACTCGAAGAAAATTATGAAAAATTATACGGAGATGGATTTGACGACGGATGATCCCGAGAGATGAAACGTTCTGGGACCAACCCTTGTGGAGACTCCGATTTAACCTTTTGGAGACTCCGATCTAACATTGTGGAGACTCCGATCTAAACTTGTGGAGACTCCGATCTAAACTTGTGGGGGAGACTCGACGCCTTCGAAGCCTCATCGCTTGGGTTGAATGAAGCCCTCGGGTCACCCCCGGGACGCATCTTGACCCTTTGGCAACGACCTCCGCGTCGTCATCGTCTTTTTGGACGCTGCAGGAGCCGCCTCAGGATCTGCTTCAGGACTCGGCGCCGAAACCCCCGCATTACCCGTCGAAGGATCCGACCGCAGAAGTCTTAATTGCGAAATTTATGCGGAGCACGAGCTCATGGCTGCAAGTGTCGACCACCGACCTCCCCGAAGGCCCCCCCGGTATCCTCAGAGCCCTCGGACCAAAGTTCGGCCACTCGACGACGACGCAATGAGATGAGCGAAGAGTGGGCGAAGGAGGGAGGACGAAGGGACGACGAAGGGAAGATGAAGGGGCGACAAAGGGACGA
Source organism: Coelopa frigida (assembly GCA_017309665.1). NCBI lineage: Eukaryota > Metazoa > Arthropoda > Insecta > Diptera > Coelopidae > Coelopa > Coelopa frigida. The sequence goes on from CM029562.1 coordinate 6,086,186, forward strand.
TGAAGGGGCGACAAAGGGACGACGAAGGGACGATGAAGGGGCGACGAAGGGGCGACAAAGGGACGATGAAGGGACGACAAAGGGACGACGAAGGGGCGACGAAGGGACGACGAAGGGGCGACGAAAGGGAGGCGCGAGCGCTTCGGTGTCAAGTGGCGCACTTTGTTAGCAGTCGAGGAACCGAAACCAAATCCACCTCCCCCCAACCTCCATCCTCCGACAGGATGCGCGCTCGACAAAGAGCTCGAAAGCAAAGTAGTTCATGTGCGAAGGACGCGTCAAGTCGAGTCGAGTCGAGGAGTCGTCCGCCCTCTCGCTCGCCTCAACTTGCTCGCGCTGACAAATGACAAACAATTGTGTGGCGAAGCGAGGCGAGACGAGATGAGATAAGGATGAGAGAGGAGTGAAAGGAGGGGGTGGGGAGGAGTGAAAGGAGGGGGTGGGGAGGAGTGAAAGGAGGGGGTGATGGGAAGGACTGAGGTCGAGTTGAGGTCTCGTCCTCGCCTGACGGAGTGCGTCGAGCTGTCAGTTATCGCTCGAGTTGGTTTCGCGCTCTGAGGGTCCGCAAATGAAGCCGGCCGGGGTTCGCGCGCATAGATTTCACTTTTAATTAGTTGCAGCAGTTAGAGATGAATGGTGATGGTGAAGAGAGGAAAAGAGGGAAAAGAGAGAGACAGAGATAGAGAGAGAGAGAGATAGAGACATAGGGGAAGATAGAGACATAGAGGCAGACAAAGAGAGAGAGAGAGAGATGAACAGCTTGAGGGACAAAAGGAAGATGAACGGACTCAGACGCCGATGGGCTGGAAGAAGCACCGCAAGCATGTGACAATGAGGGAAATGAACGAGGGAATGACGAGAACGAGGGGTGAGAAGAGGCTTTAAGAGAAGCTTAGGTAGCCTTTGACCCGCCTCTTTTCGCCCATTGCTTGGCTTGTTCTTCTTCTTCTTTCCTTAACTTACTACATTTTTCACTAAATTCATTCACTAAATTTTTCGGTGCCTCGTGACACTCTCGATGTCTCTCAATATCTCTCATTTCTGAAAGTCGTCCGTCCGATGGACCCTCTCTCTTTCTCTCCTTTTCTCCTCTACTCCTCTCCTCTCTTCCACTCATTCCACTCTTCCTCTCGACCTCTTCTCCACTCTCAAAGCATTTCCATAACCATGCGATTCATATTTCAAAAGCTTATTGCGGCTCAAGGCCAAAGTCCTTCCAGTTGTTGTTGATTATGTTGTTGTTATTATTGTTGTTATGTGAGTGTTGTATTTTAGCTCAATTGTTGTTGGAAGTGTTTTGCTTGTTATTGTAAGCGTCGCTTGTTGTTGTCAGCATCGCTTGTTGTTGTCAGCATCGCTTGTTGTTGTAAGCATCGCATTGTTTGTGGTGTGAGTCCAAGTGTGAGTTGTTGTTGTTGTAGTTAGTATCATCATCCTCCTCATCGTTGCTTTGTCCAAGTCGTATTTGTAGTGAAATTTGGATAATGCGACCATTAGGCCGACGTCGACGCCGTCCCCATGTGTTTGTGTGTGTTTTTGCCTAAAAACTGTCATCTCTCCTCGATGTGGGACGCATACGCGAATAGGAGACCATTCACACAGACACAGAGAGGAGTCAGAGCAAAGTCACACAGACACAGACACGAGTAGGCAAATTCACACAAGCCCAAATTCACATGGAAGCCCTCATTCACATGGAAGCCCTCATTCACATGGAAGCCCACATTCAAATATAAGTCAAAATTCTCATACAAGCCCACATTTATATACAAGCCCACACACACACACACACACACGAGTCTATTGCCAGCAACAACAATAGCAACAACACCACTCGAACATGGTTTCGGTTTTAGGCGCTCAACCCGCTGTCTCTTTCTCTCACCTTCTCCCTCTCTCACCTTCTCCCTTCATCTCTCTCTCCCTCCCACACGACCAGGTGAACGCGTTTCGGCGTCGACCGAAAAAGCTTTTCGTAATTCGCACAATTCACGTCCACTTGGGCTTGGGAGGCTTTCAGTTTCACGAGTGAGCCGCCATTTTTTTCTTGATCACGCCTCCCTTGATGCCACGCCCACCTCGAGGCCGCGCCCCCCTTGAGGCCACGCCTCCCTGGAGTCCCCGCTCCCCTTGAGTCCCCGCCCCCCCTAGAGACCCCGCCCTAATAACTCAATGAGTTCATTAAACGACGAACTCTATTTTCACAAGGTTTTGATAGATTTAAAACTTTGAATCAATGGACAAGATCACGATGTCCGTGGAGAAAAGTTTAAAGGACCAAAACGAAAGAGTTTAGAAGAGAAATCTGCAAGGACTATGGGTTAAAGATCACGGTTGGGTCTTTATCTCGAAACCACAGAGATTCTAAGATTTCCAACGAGCACTTGAAAGTAATTGAAAGGCCTGCCTCGTCCTTCGTTCCCCACCCCAAACGTCGACACATGGTTCTCGTGTTCGGATTTCCAGGAAAACAAGGATGTCGTTGTTTTGTACGAGTGGCGAGGACAAAGGAACACATTCAGCCCTTTCTCTCACTCTCTCTCTCTCTCTCTCTCTCTCTCTCAATCTTTGTCTCCTTCTCTCAATATATGTCTCCTTCTCTCAATCTATGTCTCCTTCTCTCAATCTATGTCTCCTTCTCTCCTCTCTCCTCCTTCTCTCCCTCTTCTCTCTCCCTCCTTCTCTCCCTCCTTCTCTCCCTCTATCTCTCTCTCTTCTCACCTCTCTCGGCTCTCAGGCGTTCGGTTGACATGTGTTTCTCGTGGTTTGTGTTGGTGTCTGCGTCTTCGCCTCGATCCCTTGTCGAAGATTTATCCTTTGAATGTGAGACACCGACACCGACACACTCACATACACCACACACACACAAACGCCGTGCAAACACAGTCAAACACTTGGCCGCAGATAAACACAACGATATCGACATCAACATCAACACATACATAGACATCGACACAAACAGGCGACATCTTAACCCGAACGAGCGAAAGTAGGACTCGAACGAGCTGCTTGATTGGCAACAACAGTGGGAGAGGACGAGCAAACATCCGGAATCACAACGGAGGAAATGAAGGAGAGAATGAGGGGAGAGAGAGTGAGGGAGAGTGTAAGGGAGAGAGTGAGAGTGTGTGAGAGATAGAGAGGGTTGAGATAGAGAAAAAGAGATGGAGTAACAACATTTGCTAGAAAGCATACGAAGAGCAACATTGAGTTTCAAGAGAAAACTGAAAACCGAAGGAACTCAAGGAGGTTGAGACCAAGAGAAAAGTGGAAACAGAACAGAATTCCTTCGAATGTAAAACGACAAGAGCTTTAGACGAGATTCAAAAAGTGGAGAAATCGAGATCGTCTAGCGTCAAATTGAATTCCAACTATTTTAATCCGATTAATAAACTCGATATTTAAAAACTGATTAAAAAATTTCATTAAAATTAGATAAAAAATTAGATTAAAAAATTAGATTAAAAAATTTGATTAAAAAATTAGATTAAAAAATTAGATTAAAAAACACGATTATTAAATTCCATTATAAAAAACCGATCATTAAATTCCATTAATATACTCGATTATTCCGATTAATAAATCCGATTATTAAATCCAATTAAATAATTCGATTATTAATATCATTTATCAAATTCGATCTTTTGAATCTGATTAATAAAACTGATTATCAAATTCGATTAATAAATTCGATTAATAAATTCGATTAATAAATTCGATTAATAATTCCGATTAATAATTCCGATTAATAAATTCGATTATTAAATTCGATATAAGCGAAGATGGCAATCAACATTGACCGAGAGATGGAGAGAAAAAGAGCGAAGGATATTGAATGATGATTTTGGATTCAATCGCATTAAGTTAGCAAATGAAAGGAAAACATTGCTCACGGCGGGGAGACCGGATGCAGTTGAGCTGCTTTTGCCCCACTGTGCCGGAGGTCTAGTGAGCCACCATTGCGGAGGCTGCGATCGAGTGCACAGCTGGCTGGAAGTCTGTCCACCCAAGCATCGCCTGTCTGTCCACCCAAGCATCGCTGTCTGTCCACCCAAGCATCGCCTGTCTGTCCGTCCAAGCATCGCCTGTCTGTCTCAGCTTCGCCTGTCTGTCTGTCTCAGCATCGCTTGTCTGTCTGCTGTCATGGCATTTGATCCGTTTGACATTGAGCCCGATATCGACACGCTGCCAGATGGGATCCAAGGGCCAGAAGGCAGCCAGAGTGCGTGATTTTTCATGGAAACCTTGTAGAAAGAGAAAGAGAGAGAGAGACAGTGAGGAGGAAAGAGAGAGCGAGAGAACGACAACAGCTCGCGGCGATGTTTTACATAAATTCAATAAATTTCCATCACCGCCGATGTGGAAATTAATTTCCAGCTTCAGGGAATCGATGGGCGCCGCGGGTGGGGGGGGGGTTGGAAATAAGATGAGGCCAAAAAACAAGCGGGAATCCCCGTTAATCCTACAGTGAGACAGAGAGAGGGAGAGAGAGAGAGAAGAGAGACAGACAAAGATAGAGAGAGATAGAAAGAGAGAGAAAGAGGGAGAGAGAGAGAGAGAGAGATATATAATAAAGTTTTAAAGCCTTCACAACGCTCACTCGTCACCTCTCCCTCTATCCATCTCTCTCTCTCTCCCTCTCACTCGCTCGATGGTTTCACGCTGCGCTGTTGGTCGTCGTTATCTCTCTGTCTCTGTCTTTTATTCAAATCGTGGCGCTCAGCGTGACGCCATTTTATTATGTCTGGCAACATGGCGATTACAATAAGCATAACAACAGGAACAACAAGAAGAAGAAGAGCAACAACCAGAAGAACAACAACTATAACATCAACAACAATAACATCAACAACAATAACATCAACAACAATAACAACAACAAAAGTAATAACTTCAAATAATATCATCCAACAGGAGCATTAACAACAATAAGTGAAAAAAGAGAAAAAGATAACAAAGCAACAAGAACAACAATAAGAATAACAAGGCCAAGAAGAACAACAAGGCCAAGAAGAACAACAAGGCAACAAGAAAAAACAAAAACACGAACATGAAAAAAAAAACCTTCAACAACGGAGACAACGATGACCAGCGACAAAAAAAAAATTAACAACACCCAAAAATAAGAACAAGTTAATGACACAATGTTGTTGTCGTTGTTGTGGTTGTTGTTGTTGTGGTTGTTGTCGTTGTTTTTGTTATTGTTGTTTCTGTTGTTGCCACTGTCTCCAATGCCACTGGACTCAGTTGGACTGTGAGGAGGGATAATTCATGAGGGGAGGTAAATCATGAGAGAGTTGGGGGGAGTTGAATCATGAGAGAGGCAGGGTGGGGGGTTGAATCGTGAGGGCTGACGGCCTCACGTTCTCGCAAGCGGCCCTAAAGGAATCACCAACTAATTTACGGCCAGAAACGAGGCCGCATTAAAAACAGCCATTACGGTAATTATTTGCCACCCCACTGTGTACCCGAATCTCTTTCAATCTCTCATCCTCTCTCTTTCAATCTCTCACTCCCTTTCCACTCTCTCGTTCATCTCCTTCACTCTCTCTCTCTTAACTTTCTCACTTCCTCTCTTTCCCCCATTGTGTACTCTTTAGCCATCTCCCCCTGGTCGCCGCCGACGAGGGCGTTTAAGCCACGTCCCGCCGCGATGATGAAACTTAGTCGCGAACTTCGAAATGACCAGCCGAGTGGATCGAACCAAACTTGGTCCTACTTGTTTTCACCTCCCTTTTTCTCCTTTTCCCTTCTTTTCTCTCCTTCTTTCCACCTTCTTCCTTTCCACTCCTTCCTTCTCTCTCTCTCTCTCTCCATCACTCGCCTTCTCTTCCTCCTCATCATCCCTTGGCCTTTTCTTTTTCTTGTTCTTCTAAGCGGCCGGTAATTCTTCTTTTTCTTTTCGATTGCCTCCGATTCTCCGAAGTTGTTCTTATTGTAGATTTTGTTGTTGTTCTTCATGATATTGTTGTTGTTGTTCTTCATGATATTGTTGTTGTTGTTCTTCATGATATTGTTGTTGTTATTCTTCTCTTTGTTGTTGTTCTTATTCTCCTGGTACTTGTTCTTCTTTTAGCTATTTTAACTTAGTTCACGATAACTTCAACTTCAATGGCATCTGCGTCCAAGCCACAAATTATTAAATTGAGCCCATATTTCAACACTGAAGTGTGAAAGTTGACGAGTTTGCAATTGTTGTAGGAGTTGTTGTTGTATTGTTGTTGTTGTTGTTGTTATTGTTGTTGTTTTTGTTATTGTTGTTACTATTGCTATGGTGACTCTGGTCCGGTGTTCCCGGCAGGCACGTTTTCGTCCTTTCTTTTCGCCTCGCTTCATCCGTCCATCATCGCTTCCTTTCACTCGAATCCTCATCACGGTCAATCGACTCAAATTGACTTGAGAAGTCGCGCCTAATCCACCATTGTGATGACGATAGAGACGGGTGTTGTTTGGACCCAAGGAATTGGAGATGATGAAGGAGAAAGACAGTCGTTCGATCAGTGGAAGCTGCGAGGTTGGAATGTGAAATAAGAAGCTGATAATTCGGACGAGTTGAATGGAAGAATGGAAGAAAGGAAGGAAGGATAGAAGGAAGGATGAAAGGAAGGAAGAAATAATGGAAGAAGTGATCCACGGAATATCCTTCTGGAGAAATACTTGCTTTGTTGTTCCTTCGGTTCAATCATATCATAGTTATTGATACGTTTCCGACTCTCGATCAATCGATTATCATCCAGATAGATCTAACATTGTTTGAGGAAAAATAAAGGATTCCTTCAAAACTCTCACACTAAAAACCAAGGAGTTGGAGATCTCTTCTTTACCTTCCCATTTCCTCTCATCGATAAATGGTGTGAGTCAACCAAAGTCTCTTGGGAAAATCCCTCAATCCTTTATACCAAAGACTCAAAATTCTTTCCTCCCCTCCTTCAACAAAGAATTGCAATTTGAATGGATCGAATTGTGGAGGTGAACGAATGGAGGGATTCTGAACGAAATGGAGTAAAAGATGAGAATGTCAATCATACGCCCCCTTGTCCGATTCGGCGAGCTCACGCGATATTTATGGTCTATAAAAAGGATTTTAATCTCACTTCGCTTCGCCGGTAGTTTTTACGAGGGCTACCAAAAGCGTCGAGGGCTTTCAAAAGGGATGGAGATCGAGGGTTTTTTAAAGGGGAGATCGAGGGTTTTTAAAGGGGAGATCGAGGGTTTTTAAAGGAGTGGAGACGAAGGGTTTCCAAAGGGGAGATGGAGAACGAGGGCTTCCAAAAGGGATGGAGACCAAGGGTCGAGGAGGGTCCAGCGACCCGTCGAAAGGTGGACAATCGACAAACAGGTCACGTCCGCGGTCACGCTCGCGGTCCTGGCAGACAGCGACAGGACCCCCAACCTCTCCCTCCATCATCAAAGGACCCATCCTTCCTCTCCTTCATCTCCTTCCTCTCCTTCCTCTCCTCCATCTCCTTCCTCACCTTCCTCTCCTCCATCTCCTTCCTCTCCTTCCTCTCCATCCTCTTCCTTCGCTTATTCTATCGATGTGACCGTGTTGTTCGTGCCCGTGGTTTTTGCCACCGAATTGAGTTGTCCCCAATTAATTCCGAATTTAAATGAAGCGACGAATGCAAATGGCACGAACGGTCGCCAACGCGGCTGCTGCTTTGTCGACATCGACGTCACAATGGCGACAGCGACCGCAACAACAACAATAGCAACAACAACAACAACAATAGCAACAACAACAATCGGATACAAAATGTCGCACATTGTGTAAAATTATGCGTGAGACGCGGCCGCAACAATGAAAATAAACACGATGGCGATGCAAATTATTTACGCCACCCTCGAAGCTAGTGGACTTAGGAATCTGCGACCCCCCCCCCCCCCTTTCAGCCAGTGGCGGCGACCGGAAGGTGACGAGGGGGGCGATGACGAGGGGAACGGTGACGAGGATGAAGGAAATGACGATGAGGAAGAAGGCAACGACGATGAGGATGAAGGGGATGGTGACGAGGACGAAGGTTGGGGACAGGCGCGTCAAAATTAATCTGCGTAATTTGTTATTTCCGACAGAGACATCCCAGATAAGACGACGGAGGAGGAGGAGAAGGAGGAGAAAGAGGAGGAAGAAAAGGAGGAGGAAGAAGGAGACAGACAGAGACAAGCAAACAAACAAACAAACAGAGACAGACAAACTTACACACAGAGACAGACAGACAGACAGACAGACAGACAAACAGAGACAGACACACAGAGTCAGAGAGAGAGATCGAGACAGACATTCGGAGCTTCAGATAAAGGAAGACAGAGCTTCAAATAGAGAAAGACAGACAAGCGGAGGTGACGAAACAAACAGGAAGAGAACAAAAGCAAAGGACGACGAAAGGTCGAGGAACCGAGTGAGAGGAAGGGAGTGTGAGTGAAGAGAGAGACAGAGAGAGAGAGAGAGAGGGAGAGAGAGGGGGTTTGGAAAGTGAGGGTGAGTTCGGGCCTCTCTGTCTGATGAATTTGCATTCGGGATTAATTTGCAAAGAATAATGTTTTTATAATTAATTCTTCACATTTAAAACCCAACAGGGACAGAGAGAGAGAGAGAGAGTGATGGGGATATGGATGGAGTGATGAGGACACAGACGATGGTTCCAGGGATGATGATACCAGGGATGACGATGCCAGGGCTGACGATGCCATGGAATTCGTGTCCCTTTGGCAATGGCGTGGGCGGAATTTATTGCCATGGACGGGTAATAAATTGGCAATAAAATCGGCAAAAGAAGTCGGGTTTCATTTTGCCGATTGAGGGGGGTCCACGAGATCTCGTCAGGAAGGCGACCCACGCATCTGCCACGCCCCCAACAAGTCCCCCCATTCAACCTCCATCTCCAACCAATTTACCCTCCACCCCATTTACCTTCCAGCCCACATTCACCCTCCACCCCATTCACCATCCATCGACTGAGGCGATCCCTCGGTTTTCGGATCGGAAATTTGGAAAATTTTAAATTTCATCGCACGAAGCATATGCGTGGGGGGGGGGGAGGTTTGGTCGATGACTTAAGGGGCGGGGTTGAAAGAGACGAGGTTGAAGAGACGAGGTTGAAGAGACGAGGTTGAAAGAGACGAGGTTGAAGAAACGAGGTTGAAGAAACGAGGTTCAAGAGACGAGGTTGAAAGAGACGAGGTTGAAGAAACGAGGTTGAAGAGACGAGGTTGAAGAGACGAGGTTGAAGGGACGCGAATATCGGGAGTCTGAGGCATTGACGTCTGCCTCGTCGTGTAATTAAAACACTCGGCTGACATGTGGCTTGGCGTGGCGCGTGTTCTGTTTAGTCGAGTCCTACGTGCGAGTGACGCCCATCAAAAGGATCCTTTGGAACTGTTTGTTATTGTGTATGTATTTAGAGAGAAAGAAAGAGATAGAGAGAGAGAGAGAGTGAGGTGGTTGCCTTCGTGCATGTGTGTGCATGGCAATAAAAATTATTATGTTTCGCACTAAAAGCTAATTAAAAACCTCCCGCGCTTTCGCTTCATGACGCTTTCTCTCGGTTGTTCTCGGACCCTTTTCCTCCCCCTCGCTTCCATCTCGATCCCCCTCTGTCCCTCTCGCTCGCTCTCTCTCTTTCTCTCTCGGGATTCCCTCTATCTCTTCCACTTTAGTCCCTTGTCCCATTGTGTGCAAATGAAACGCGCTCCAGCCCACGACGACAGCGGCGGCCAAAGCAATTAAACCCCCATTGCACGAGCCCATTGGAGTGTCTTTGGGGAGCGATTCAATGGGCTCACGTTTCCTGCTCCTGTTGCGTTCCGTGGCCCCCTTCGCCTGCCACGCCTCCTCCTCCTCCGCCTCCTACCGAACTCACTCATCCGGCTCGCAAATATCTCAATAACTTGGAGAAGTGCTCTAAAGAGATCGTGTGAAGAGAGAGCGAAAACAAAAGGGCAAGTGGATAAGCTCAAAGGAGAAAGAGATAAGAAGAAAGAGATAAGAAGAAGAAAGAGATAAGGAGAATTCTCATTCTGGAGAAAGAGAAGAAGAGAACGAGAAGGAACAAAAGAACAGAAGCTGAAACAGAAGCAACACACTCGACATAGGGAAACGGAATCATCATTCTCATAAAGTCATCAATTCTGATCCTCTTGTGATTATCCTTAATCTCCTGCGAAATCTCTCCATTCATTTGCCTCAAGCTCGACGGCGCACTTCTCAACTTCTCAATCCGAATTCACATTCTCCACATCCTCTACATCTTCTTCATCTCCTCTTCCTCTCCACACAACGATATCCGCTTCAGCCAAATCTCGGCGCAAGCAGAGGCTCTTCACATCTCAAGTGGGCGTGAATCGTGGGGAGGGGCGTAAGGGACCGAAAGGAGGGAGGGGTGGGGCCAAAACGAGGGTGGGGAGGGGTTCCGAAAAGAGGGAGGTTCGGTGCCAAATGGTGAGAGGGGGAGGAGGTCGTTGAGCACAAGGAGAATGTGGAAAAGCCGAAAACATTGTTGAGCTCATTCATTATAAGCGCGAGCACACACAGTTTCCGTTTCCGTGTCTCTGTCCCGCCCGGGAAACAGTGAAGTCCTCTGTCTCCCTCTCTCTCCCTCTCTCTGTCGTCCTCTTTTTGTGGATCCTTCACACACGCACGCACATTATTACGTGCTCATTAGCATCGCTTTGGTGGCCGGGGAACGATGAACGCCAGCCAAGGACGAAAGGAGCGAAGGGTGTGTGAGAGAGAGAGAGAGAGAGAGAGACATAGAGAGAGAGAATTCGTTCGGAGAAAGAGAGAGAAATGAGAAGGAGACACGAAGAAGGAGTCATCGTTGTTTGTAGAAGAAGAAAAGGACGAAGGACGACGTTGTGGACGAAGTCGCCCGGAGATGAAACCGAAGGACCAGAGGAAAATCGAGCTGATTTCGCATGAAACAAAGCGTCGCATGATTTTTATGTTTATTTGTTGTTCATTATTATTGTTGTCCTATTGTTGTTTTGCCATTATTGTTGTTGTCCTGTTCTTTTTGTCCATTGTTGTTGTTGTCCTGTTGTTCTTGTTATTCTGTTGTTGTTGTCCTATCCATTGTTGTTGTTCTTATTCTCATAGCTTTTATTGTAATTGTTGCCGTTTTTTGGTTTGGCATTCATTTCTTATGCTCTTCATTAATTATTTAAATCAACGATGTGGAAGCAGAAGACGCAGCAACCGTTGATTAGAGACGAGGTGGAGAGAGAGAGTGGGGGAGGGAGAGAGAGAGTGAGGGGGAGAGAGAGAGAGACAAGAAGATAAAGGAACATTTGTGTTAGGACCAATTAAGTGAT